>ML778308.1:1001407-1014640 GCA_009831015.1 Picea engelmannii
TTGGGAATGGTTTCTTAATGTTCTTCCCAAGGGCACATCCCTTGCAAATTCCCTCATGTGTAGACTTCAATTCTGGTATCCCTTTGACCATCTTCCTGAGGAAAGGTAATGCTTGATAATTGATATGAGCGTACCTTCTATGCTAGAGATCATTAGGGTTGACTTCATCATGTACTAGGGCTTCTTCATTTCGTTCTAGTAGTCTGTATAGATTCCCTTCACGTCTTCCAATAACCCTAGCATCTTCTATGCTGGAATCTTTATGCCATGATAACACCTTTTCATCTATGAAGGCTATTCGGGTTCCTTTGTCTTCTAAACATGATATTGATACAATATTCTTTTCTAAACCAGGTACATATAGAACATTGCTTAAGTGAACATGATTACCTGATTCTAATTTGATTGAGGCTTGTCCAAATCCTTCGACGGGGTAGGTACTTTTATCTCCAAGCTCCACTTTGTACGATGTCTTTCTCTCATTTAGATCTGAGAGTCTATATTGATCTCCCATCATGTGCCTGGAAGCTCCACTGTCGATTATCCACATATCGTCTTCAATTGTCCTGGTAAGTGCTGAGTAATGTAAGAGACTGATTGTTTCACACATGTCTTCGGTTGACTGATAACTGGTCATGACTTGATCCAAAACTTCAACTACATATTTTCTCTCTTCTGAGAAAGTCAATAGGTGCGCTGAGTTAGGGAGGATCTGGATATCTTCTCCTTGAGCGAGATGCTCTATCACAAGGTGTCGGATCTGAGAATTAGGGTTTCTGCAACTGCTACTGCTAGTAACCCTAGCTGCAGTTCTTTGGAAGCTGCTCCTGCTAGTAACCCTAGCGGCAGTTCTTCAAAGAGCTCAATACCTAGAGGTTATGTTTCCTTCCAGCGTTTTAGGCTGACTGAAGGGTGTGTGGGCCCATAACCTATTAGAATATAAAGGATTGTGCTCGTTTAACCACGACGATACCCTCGTCTCCCAACCACAGGCCTTAAGCCACCCTCCGAGCACCTTGACCTTGACCAAGAAGAGAATTATGGCTGCAATCGATAGACAAGAGAGGCTAAATGCACCAAGAAAAAGAATAGAAACAAAACTGAACAGATGATCCCACCCAGAACTAGCGCACCACTTTCCCCAGAGACATGCGCACAAAAATGCCCACTGCAGTGCGCACAACTGGCTCTGCAATTCTGAGAGTGTGTAATAATGAAACTAGCGCCCTGTATTTATAGTGGAATGGCCAGTCTAATTGGGGCCAACCTGACCAATCCAACTGGGCCGACTTCTCCTTTTGGGCATCAATAAATTCAATATAAATATATTTGTTCAGCCGACAACCTATCTAGGGTTTCCTTCAATTCTTTGCTTCCTTCCAGAGGATTGTAATCTCGTTATAGGTCATCATAGAGGTTCATACCTCCCGAAGCTACCATAATATTAATAAATATAGATGAGGGGTTCAATCCTGTAGACTTTTTGGCTATGTACTTTGTCTCTGTTATGTCATATGAATCACAGTCGTCTTTGGTTATTATATATCAATGTTTTCATATACTCCACTACTCTGTTATTTAATTCTATTCAGCTTAGTTATTCAGAACTGTTATCTTCTGGTATAGCTCATGAATATGAATTAGATGTTTCTTTAATGTCTTGTATGACCCTACATCTCTTGTACTTGGTTATCTTGAATGGTACTCTTCACACCTTTTTATATAATGTAACTGATATCTGGTCTCTCAAAGCACTAGTTTATTTAGATGCATAACAAGTTGTCCTTTTCTTATCCTTCTCAGTTATCCCATTGTTCCACACATACTTTGATTATTAAATTTCTTCAGTTACCAAGCATTCTTAGCCTACAACCCTAAGGAGTTTCTTGGAGTGATAACACCGGGGTCGTAATTTTTGCTTACAATCTTCGTTTTAGGCATATGATAACCCATTGGAAAGGTATCATTGAGAATATTCATTTTGGGGGCTCAATCATGCATTTTAATATCATTGAGAAGCTCTATCCCAATAAACCTTCATTTAGGCCCTCAAAATGGCTGCAAAAGTTAAAACTGCTAAAAATAGTAAATTGCCAAAATTATCAGAAAACTATTTTGAGCTAGTTGGAAGAGGTGGGTGGCCACTAATATCCACCTGGATCATAGTTGGATGTCAATTTGCCAATAAACCTTATATATAGTAGACCTGGTTCTTATTTAGTTGAATAATCTATCAACGGAGGGATTTCTATCCAATACAGAGGAGGGATAGTGTAATGGAACTCTCCAAAATGACTCCACAGGGTATCAAGAGATGGTGATATCAAAGCTAAAGTGCCTGGTTCCAATCCAATATTTGAAAATAAGCCTATAGGGTGCAAAAAAGGGAGAAATCCCCCATACTTCATGTATGTATGAGGCTCAGAAGTATATCCAATGGAGAAGCATCCTCCCATCTCCACTTGACTTTTGATCCTAGGCATATCAAGGAATGAACCAACTCGAGGGACCATCTGTATGAAAGTTGACTCCTCACATATCTCCTTCCCTTATATCAAGTCTCGGGAATAGTCAACCAGTTCCTTGTATGGATCCATGAAAACAATTTTATACTCTAGGTATCACTCGATATTTTTTGACTAATCATTAGCTCCTTAGAAAATAATGTTAACCATAAGCCCAAAAAATGGAGATTTTGTAGATTCTGACTTAGGGTTTTTGCAGAGCCCCATTATCTTCCCCTTTCTAGCCTCATGTTAACTCCCAACTATACTCATATTTTCATAGATTTTAATTTCAACGCAACCATTTTTTTACCAAAACTAATAATGCAATAAGGTTATCAATAGAAAGAAAAAATGTCGGTTCTCGAAAAATAATATTTTCTAAAACAATAATCTTATTGTTTAGTAAAATATGATAGAGTCTTTTTAATTTTATTTCCATGCTATTAACTACAATTATGAGTGTTTGGTCATCCATTGAAGAGAGTTATGAATCCTATGTTTTAAGCAACTGGATTAATCTAAACAGATTAGTAATATTACAAATGTATGGATTAAAAATACACAATAGCGACAAATATTTCTTCATTTCTCGATGCTTCCATTCATAATTTTATTTTCTTTGTTCATAGCTGATGTTAATTTATAAGGAGACAAAACTAGCACATTTTATCCCGATTGGATCATTCAATTATTTTTCATCTATCTTGATGCTTTCATAATGGAAAACATGGAGGTATCATCTTGTGGGGTCATTTTAGTGGCAGGTCCCAATTTGGGAAATTTGGTTCCAAAACGTTTTGGTCCCATTTTGAGGTTAAAATTTTGCCAACACAATTTGCACCTTCTGACACTATTCTGCACATCGAGACCTTTCCAACATTGAAAAAATTGCATCAACCAAAGCTCGTATGCAAACGTTATGCCTCCTACAAGTTGAGTTATTGTGTTGACCACCATTGTATGAGAGGATGCCATGTCAACCCCCGTAACTCATTCATATGGGGATAGAAACGTATTGATCCATATTTAGGAGAAGAACAAATTGATTAATAGAATGAATACAATAAAAACAAAGATATGAAGAACAACACAGATATCTAGTGAACAATATCTTCTATTGAATGAATTAAATATGTTGAAACTGTAAAACTGCAGAACTAAAACACTTGCTCGAATGGTGGTAGCTATCTATGAGAAGAGATATGGATGCTACATGCATCTGTCTAAGCATAATGATTACAATGAGGCTCCATAGGCCTTTCTAACATTACTCATGAATTCAGAAAACCTAACCCTAGGAGATGAAACACCAAAAGTTATGTGGGCCCTTATGGGTAAGTTGGTACCCCAACTTCCCAGGGTCATAACTTTTGCATACGACCTCCGTTTTAGGTGCGTAATAGCTTATTGGAAAGGTGTTTTTGAGAACTACACATTACATCATAAAACTCTAACTCTGTCTATAGTTTGACTATGGCGACCCAAAAAAACATTGTTTAGGGCCCCAAAACGGACCTAGAAGTACAAAAAGAGGTGTTGACATGAAAACATACATAATAAGCCAGTTGTATTAGGTGGGAGGCCATCAGTATACACCTGAAATATGTGTGGGGATTGAGACAACCCTGAAAGTGTAGAACCCACAATTACAAAGAAGTATACAAGAACGTTTTGAACTAAAAACTATCAAGAGGATCCAGTTAGAATAGGTGGGTGGCCACCAATATCCACCTGGATCACATATGTAATTTGAAGAATATTCTATAAGGTACAAAGCCCTATAAAATTTGAGGGTTGAGGAGGTCATAAAACTACCCCTATATGGCTATCGTGCTATGTTAAATATTGGGACACTAGGAGGAGAAAGGGTTCCATTATATGTTATGGTATTTTTTTCCATAGTAGAGTAGACCAAATGGGAGTGGGAAACTAAATAGCATAACAGAGGGGGTTAGTTTTATGTAGTATCCTAACAAGCCATAGGTCTCAAGTAACTCCATTAGAGAGTTCATTCTCCTTTGTAATTGTATTATTTCCATAGCATAGAAAAGAGAGTAGAGCAACCTCACCTTCTAGCTAGGTTTTATACCATAAGGGTTTCCGAGCGAAAAGATTTGTTTTAGTTTGTGGATGGCATGTTATTGTATTTTATTGTTCTCTATTTTCTCTATTTTATATGTTTGATGCATAAGCAAAAAATTGGTAACTAAACATTCTTTGATCTAAAGGAATTTAACCTTCATAGTGTATATTTCAATTTTATTTATCAGATTTTTTATGAAGAACTATTCTAGTGGAATATGCATGGTAATTTACATATCATATTGATATCAGAGCAGGTTTTATTGGGGTATTTTTGGAAAGTTGCAGGAACTAGGAATCGACTTAAAGGGAAGTTTTAGAAACCCTCTCCATGGAAAATGAGTTTGTGCATAACAACCCTCAAGGTCTAGTAGAAGAGATATTTGAGAGGTTGGAAGCACAAATTACCGACATTAGTCACAATATAAAAATCCTCATGGAATCCCTCGAAAGCATGCTTGGAAGATTTGGAGATGAAGGAGGTTATAACTCAAATATCATATCAGAGGGGAAATTGAGAGATCAAGAAGACCTAGGAAAGGAGTCATTAAAAGAACTTGAGAAAGATAAGTCAAGTTCAAGTGTCATTAACCCTTCATACTCCCTATTCAATATGGAAGAAAAAGTGGACATAAATCCATACCAAGGTGAGATAAATGCCTTATAATTGAGTCATTACCTACAACAACAAGAATTTTATTTTATCGTTCGCCACATAGATGAAGAAAAAGATATGTCATTTGATAGATTGAAGTTATAGGGTCATGATTTAGCTTGGTGGGAAAGTCAAACAGAGACACTTAGGCTAGAGAGCGATCCACTAGTAACTAAGTGTGAGGATTTAAAAACCCTCATTAAATCCCATTTCTATCCTATTAGATATTTTTTAGCACTGGGATTCACCCTTATACTACAAAAGGATAAGCCCAGTACCCATCCAAATGTTTGTGGAGGTAGGATTATGAATGGAGTTCAAATGGAAAAAACTTAGTACAAAAATGTTTTAAGACAAAAACTTGAAAAGAAATGTATAGGGAAATGAGGTCCTCATTAAGTTCAGTCGATGGTTTATGGTTAAAGGTGATCAGAGGGAATACTTAGTGGGAAAGGTGAACAAGTCCGCCATAGGAATTCGTCTTTCAAGCAGCCTGGTGAAGAAAACATCAAGCACAAGAGAACTCTTGGACTTAAGTTTTAGACATTGAAATATATCATAGTAACATAATAATCAAACCTCCATTACTCTACAACTAAAATAGCTCATCTGGATCCTCCATGCATGAGCATTTATGCATAAGAAGAAACAAGATAACAAAGAAACTGACTGAAGCTGGTCACAACAATATTGTAATCAAACCTACATTACAATATGACTACAACCCTTGTTTAGATCCTCCATGCACGAGTGTTTCAAAAAAGATTAAACAAGATGATGAAAGAAACTGATTTCTATTAATGCGAAAGTCTCAAGTCTCATACAAAACCGGATAATATCTCTGTTATCAAAATATTACAAAATAGGGAGCTCTCCTCAACCACTTGACGACCTTAACAAAATACAGAACCAATCTATTTATAATCAGCTCAGTTCACCACTACTAGGGATGTGATCTGGCCATCCCCTTCAAAGATTTACGTCTGTGCAACCTTCTATTAGACTATGCGTGTTTCCTCCTGTTAGACGCAAACTTGGCTCAGTATGGGCCTGCAAGGAGAAGTCATCCATTGTTGTACCTCGAGCTGACAGTTCTGTCTCCACGACCAAACTCTCCATTATTTCTATTTACACAGTGAGTCAAGGTTTCAACCACCACTCCTTTTTCATTAACTTCTCTTTTCCTCGGGATCGGGATGAGGCTCAAGGCCTAGGGTTCGCCATGCACTTCTCTTGTATTTGACGTTATATAATCATGTGATTGTGGGGCCATCAAAGGTGGTTTGGATCCACACCTATTTTGAGCCCTCAATTCACCACCTCCCACCACGTAGCACTTTCGTTATACCACAGTTTCGATTGCGGGACCACTCAATGATTTTAACGCTCGAGCGAGTAGTGTCCCCACAATGAAACATGGCCATTGATCTAGTTGTGACCCACGATATGGGCACCTATGCTAATGTTTAAATGCCCCTGCTAAAGTTCTATATGTACTTCATATAAGAACTCCCTTATCTGATTTAGCGATGGCACAAATTGCTTATATCTTAGGATCTTTTGAATGCAAATCATGAGTATCTCCTGAAGTGACTTTCTATGGGAGTGACGTGGTAGTCTCTCGTCACTTTGGCACTTCAGAGTTTGGGAGATTTTGAATGAAAAATGTATATAACTCCTAGAGTTTTGAAATTTGTGAAGTGATTAGAGTGTGCTTATCACTAATTAAACCTGGATTAAGCCACTTTTATCATTTGAATATTTTGGGACTTCGAGGCTTCGGGCTTCAAAGAACTGTGCTTTCTCTGGATGGAAAACTCTCAGAGTGACACTCTATCGAAGTCATGATCTCCCATGGAATATTGGCATTTCTATGTTGACATGCCGGGGACGGAGGAGTGACATGTGTCACTCGAAAATAGGAGAATACATGTCCAAAAATGGTTGAAATGAGTTCCATGTCTCAGTGCTATATGGATGCCACCTGGAAAAAGAACTGAAACTCTGCAGTAGAAACACTTTGGGAATTTGCAAACAAGGAGGGAGAGAGAACGTCGAAGCTCTGGAGTGTGGAGAATATCTGAGCCACTATATTTGGGGGTACACGTGGTAGAGATCCATGCACTCCGCGGGAATGTGTTCCTGAGGAAACCAAAATAGAGGAGCCAAAACTCCCAAAACCCAACATGGCGAAGAAAATCATGACCTACCGCTGGAGACGGACACGCAACAAAGATCTGCGCACTCGGGAGTGAGGGGATGCAGGAGCCGTTGACCAAGATTTGTCTGGAGCGTCAAAGAGATACAAATCTGAAACCCTGGCTGATGATGGCATAGACACTCGACACCGATCTGTGCACTCTGGGAAAAACACTTTGGAGAAAAACGAGAGGAGAAGTGCAAAAAATCTCGAAACCCGAACTCTAAAGTAAATCGTTCCCGTCCGCTGGAGAAGGACACAGAAGACTTGAATTTAAATTTGGGGGCTTTTGTCTGGCGATAGACCTCGTGCAACTTTGAAATGTCGAATACACATGAGTCATTGATTTGAACTGATCCTAGGATCTTCGTCGTTGAAAAAATAAACCCGCTCGCTACTTGTATTTCAGCCCGAAATGGACTTTCTTTGAATGTTGTGCTTAGACACTGCCTATGCAGACCCTGGACTTGGATGAGCTTCTACCCTTGAAAACTATATGTGATAACATTGGCTCCACATGGGATGACATGCTCCTTGTGAGCTTCCAAGAACAAGCAGTTCAAGTGCCTTAGTTGTTGGGTTGTGGATTTGAGCTCAAATACATCCTCCTGAGGAAAACAGGATGATATGCACACTATTCTACTTAAAAAGAAAACAAACACATGTTCTCCAGAAGGAGCTTATTTATATACAATCCTAGACTAACTGATTTTTTACAATGCGATAGGTGAAAACAAACTTCCAACAAAGCCATTCAAATAACTTCCTAATTGAAAACTTATTTACTCTATCACTGGTCAGCAAGGGACAACAAAACTGTGACATCAAACTAATTACATTCTTCAGATTACCTCCCAATGTTAAAGGTAATAAAAATCTTGGAGGCTTCAATACATTGAGGAAATGCAACTCCATGCATTCTTGTATAGGGTCATAAAATAGGTGATAAAACCTACTAGGTTGGTAACATAAAACCTACTCTTCTTTACAGCTTCTCACATATGGTTGAATGTCTATGGAAAGCATAGGTGAGTGACATGATGATGCAGGCTATTGATCCACTTCTCTTTTTCCTTCTTTGATAACATCTACTAGCTTATAGAAAGAAATATCCTCATGTATATCAATGGATGGCTTTTTATCTCTATCATGCTTCTCTTGGTAAAATATTTCACTTTCAATATAAGGTTGGTTGCTAATTCTTTTTTCTTCCGAGAGAAAAAACACCTCATCATATTCATCATTGTCTCCATAATGATCAAATAAAGGGAGAGCCTCGAATGACATACCAAGAGGTATCTTCTTCCCAACATGAGAAAAATGCTCTTCAATATTAAACACAAGATGCCTTTAAAGATTCAATCTAGGAAGTGATATCTCATCATCATCATATGAGTAAAAAATATGATGCTCATATCTAGGTTTTTTAGAGACGGGTCTATAGAGAGTATCATCTTCCATAATAGACTCAATTCGGGTAGTTTGTACATTACTTTATGTTCCCAAAATAAAGAAATTGGACAAAATAATTTAGAATCTAAAAGTGTTGGAAATTTATTTCCGTTTTTAGTAAATTCTGAAATTGGAATTTTTTTTCCATTTATGGCAATTCTAAATTTTGAATTTTATAATTGTAATAAATGATTTGACTGTTGGGTAGAGATTTGATTTGTCCCAACTAGCTACTTGACTATGACACTTGTATGAAAAAGGAAAAATATAATATTTTATATTGATTGCAGGAGGACAAATGGAGTAGCCATGTTGAATTTGGCTGACCATGACTCCATGAGTGGGGAACACATTGGAACTAACTCTGGGCTGATTGTTACAAGTGGAAAATCAATGATTTGGCCAATAGAAGCCCCTGAAAATCAAGGATTTAGAAAGCTTCGAAAATTCCCCGAGAGAGGGGAAAAGTCCTAGGCAAACTAATAAAAGAGCATATGTGAGGAGGCAGGATGCTGCCAAGTATGCTGGGGAAAGAAGACTACGAAATTTTTGTTCTTGCTGTTATGAGAACTACTATGTGAGTGTGAGGCAAGGAGGATACTACTGAAATTCGAAGGACATTGCTAGAGAGGAGATTTAAATTCGCCCTCATGGACTCATGGTCAGACTAGGGGGTGAATCGGGCAAGTAGATCGGTTGCCCTGTTCTATGGTTGGGAGGAACGTGGCTGCTGCCATCATATTCCTGTAAATCTGGTTCAGATATGTAACTCTACCTTGTTCTAGTCAAATGATTATGTATTGAAATATGTTTTACTTCTATGTATGATTTGTTTTCTGGTCGAATACTGTGGGAAAGATCTAGCAATTTACTTCATAATGATTGGCTAGAAATATACACTTTTATTTAGATATAATGCTGGGTAATTACAAAGAATCTTGGAATGTACCAAACAACGAAACGATTTCTGTAATAGTTACAAACCCCATAACAGATTGTTTTGTTTTAGTTTTCCTATGGATGCTTCTAGTAAAACAGTGAGCCATTTCGAATGAGCAAACCATTCATAATCCAACAATTATACTCTACAAAAATGAAGTACTAATTGACAGACATATAAATCGTTATAGTTATTGAATCGATATATATATATATATATATATATATATATATATATATATAGATAGATATAGATATAGATATAGATATAGATATATAGTGTAATGGACATTCTGTGACAGAGGAGGAATGACACTAGAGTAAGCTATCCACACCATAATCATGTAGCATTAAATGGTTAGATAACCTTATAGGAGGAAAATTTTATTCCAAGAAAAGGAAAACTCCTCGGACCCCATTACAAGAAGGCTATATAGATATATACATGTATAATTCAGTTCGATATGACAGTAAGGGATGACCCCATGAAGAAAATGTTTACCCATAGTTAAGCCACAAGTTCTGTTGTAATGACCATGTTGTTTTTTTCGTGTGAGCAGACCCATAGAGGTTTAGTCAATATAGGTAATAGAAATAGAAGATAAAGGATTGCATGATACGTAAACCCAAAGAAGTGCTGTAGAGACCTATTTAATAATGGTAATAGAAACAGAAGGTAATAATGCACAAATTGTAAACGAATAATGATGCCATCGAACCTTCTGGTGTATAGATCTATAAGGACTTATACAATAAGTGATAACAGAAACAGAAGGTAAATAGTACACGGTGAGTAGATCCAAAACTTAATTGAAGCTATCTATTTCGTTGGTGAGCAGTCCATTAAGGGCTTATTCGACAATAATAAATGACACAGAAGGTAAACAGTATATGGTGCGTAAATCCAAACTAATAATGAAGCTATCTATTTCACTAGTAAGCAGACTATTAAGGGTTATTCAATAATGATAATTGAAACATAAGGTAAATAGCTTGTGATGCATAAACCTGAAACTAGTTAATACTTCAATTTGAGCATAAACAAAATCTGGGAATCATCGCCCATTTTATTTATGGGAAAGAACAAAACCCTTAGGCGTAATCACTATGCATGGCCAATTCGTTTCGGGAAAAGAGTTTATACATCCAATAATAAGATTCAATTCTGGAAACAAAAATTACTATAATAGCAGGACATAAATTTGAATCTATAGTACCAAATCAATCCTCAAATTATATAGAGGAGAATACTTCAGAATCCCAAATCCACAACAGATTTAACACACATTATATAATGAGCACTGTATTTTAACAAAACGACTGTCTAGTTATCAAAGTCCAACCAGGCGCAAGTTGTGCGGTGGTTCTATATACTGGAATCATTTTATGCAATTCGGGGCGTACCCCATATCAACTACCACAAAACTTGGAATTAACTTCTTAGACTTTAGGAATGGAACAGACCCTGGACCAACAGGGTTTGAAATCTCGAAAATAAATTAGATACTGTGTAGGAACCCGAATACCTTTTGATGGAGCGAGGAGGGCGTCCCCAATGCTTGGGCATGCCTACACCTACACAAAATTAATGAGAAGCATTAAAACATAACCAAACAGGATAATATGTTTAAGTTACAGAACATAAAGTAACTAGAAAGGGGGATCGTTGAATACTTAACTGAAGGAGAGGATTTATGCCTTCTACCATCGCGCTACATCGCCTCGATCTAAAGGGGAAGGGGAGTTTGTGCCTCCCTGATGGGTACCCTCACACATCCAGGGGCCCATCATTAATAATAGATACCAGTGCATAATCCAAAGGGTTATTACAGGAATAACAGAAAGAATAAAAGGCGTAAAAAAATGAACATGGTAAATATAAAACTGTTGAATATGCAACATAAACATAAGATATTAAACTCGTTCGGCCATTGGAAAAACTTCGCTTCTGAATCAATGATACTAGAGAACACTATATTCAAACACAAAAGATCATTGACGCACCAAAGGACTATCCAACGGAGGAGACCAGGAAACAATAACAAGGGTTTAACCAAATCAGCTCTCGAATTTCATAACAGACGTTCTGATACAAGTAATGGCTGGGTCCCGACAGGATGAATGGTGCAGTAACAGGGATAAACTAGGATAGGAACCAAACCCTTACCAATAGAACCTGACTCTTTTCTATCATAGTACCCTGGAAGTAAGACGAGGATATTATCAAGGAATGCAGGTGTGCACAGACCCACAGACGAGGCAGAACAATTTTAAAGCGTAAATAAAAAGATAGCCGAAGGTAAACTTACCACACAGAACTGCTATCGAGAAGTGCCACACAGAATCTCCACGCACCTAGCACAGGGACTGGAACTATGAACTCTTGGCCACAATGTTGAGCCAACAAAGGAATGGTCCACGACGTTTTATCTCCTTCACAAAAACCTTAACCAAGGTGCGAATGGAATGGTCTGAGATGGTGATTCCTCTTCCACCCAAACCAAAAACCTGAATGAGAGTGAAGGGCACAGGAGTAACCTCCGAATGGAGCAAAGGGGAGGAAGTGTTCGTACTTAGACCATGTGATTATAGGGGAGGTGTTGATGTCTTCTTTGGGCACACCAGTCGAGCTCTGTGTTGAGTAGGCATTTTTCCCAGGTGCTTTAAATGTGCAGACATGCCTTTAAGGCATAGTTTCTTCCACTTGTATCGGTAGCTAAGAGCATTGATGGCGAGGAAACTGGATGAATGTCTCACTACACCATTATATGTCGAATCCAACTACCTTGAATTAAACACCGAGTCCGTTAGCCTTTTCATTACCTAACAAGTGATGTGTATACGATCAAAACCATAACCTCCAAAATATTAACCCTCGATGCACTTTAGATTCAAGGTGTAAGTTTAGTGGCCGAAGTTAATCCACTATACCTATGTTTTTCCGAATGGGGTTAAATTCTCCTTGTAGATTTTATAGTGTTACTTACATATGTCGTATTAACTTCTTAAGGCCTGACACCTCTAACCTCGCAATGTAGAATAGTGAGACTCTAAGTAGTTACTTCTACATGTCTTAAAGTGTCTTAGAAATAATACAATGGATAGTTTTAAGTTGCCATGAGACAAATGGTCCCTAGTTATTGACATGTTGTCGTATGCAACACTTTACCAAAAAAAGAAGTGACGACTTTATGTTAAATAGGATAGAGGAGAAAAAGCAATAAGACTGATGTACCTTAGGATAGGCAAGTGACTGAAAGGCCTCAAGGACACAAAACCAACTCAATGTTCCCAAATAATTTTATTTATTTTTTGTAAATTTTGAGGTACATTACATATGGTATCAGAGAAAAAAGGTGACAACACTGGACCTGAAAAGGGCCACAATAGCTACTTAG
>ML778308.1:1014774-1025767 GCA_009831015.1 Picea engelmannii
CAGAAAGCTATTTATGTTTTGTGTTAATTATGGCAGCTCAGGACGATGCAAAAATCAGGATGGGAGGAAACCCACAGTAGGGACTCCCTGGAGATCCAACATAGAATAGTGACGGAAGTTCACCCACAGAAGTGTTAGAAATAATGAGGAACCTTATTGTTGAATTACAGATTTTTAAAGCAAACAATGAAAAATTGAAAAAAGGACAACAGGAGCAGCAAGAGATAAATGAGGTCCTACTACGCAGTATAGTGACCAAGAAAATCCCAAAAGACGATAATCACGAGGAAGAAGTTAGCAAAAGGGCCTCCAAGTACTCAGGTCTGGAAACAGAAAAAGGAGATAGTTCGTCAGAAGGAACACCTTCAGCTGAAGAAAGAACTAAATCTGACAGGAAAATAAAACAAGTAGACCACCTCGAAGGAGAACTTAAAAAGATTAAACTAGCTACCTTTGATGGAGAATCCAAGACAAGAGAGGAAGCTTAAGCATGGCTATTGGACATCAAAAAATACTTACAGATCTACAACTATTCCAATAACATGAAGGTCAGAATGGCCATCTACAATCTGAAAGGGAAGGCCGACATCTAGTGGCAGGACCTGAAATTGGCCAAGGGCCTAAAGGAAAAGAATTTGGAATGGTTTGACTTTAAGAAGTATTTCAAGAAACAATACCTTTCAGAAATCTACTATGAAAGAAAGACAAAAGAGTTCTACGATTTACGACTTGGATAGATGATAATGGAGGACCTTATAAATAAATTTTTAGAACTATTAAGGTTCGTACCGTACATATGAGAGGATAAAGTAAAAACTTAGTGTTTTCTAAGCTGCCTACCATAGTCCTACAAGGACAAAATTGAATTTGACAACCCCAAATCCTTGAGTGAAGTATTCAGGAAAGCTCTAATGTGATATGATCAGTACAAACAGTGGGTGGAGTTTCCCAAAGCATGGAGAGATAAGAAACAAGAGAGAATGAACCAATGGAAGAAGGGATACCAGCCAGATCCTCATCGGAACATAGAAATTTTTTTTTCGAGAAAGGACTTTCACTCCAACCATCCAAATACGCAAGGCAGTGGTAAATTAGTAAACCTGGGAATGAAGAAGTTTGGAGACAATCCCTGTGAGCCATTAAAGTGTTGGGAATGCAGAGAGCCTCACCTAAGGAGGAACTGTCCACGTTTGAGTTCAACAAATAGAACTGTTGTTCATAATCTGCAGGAATCCTCGACAGTGGGAGATGTGGACAGAATCCTACATCAGACAAATGCAGCCATAGATGGTCGACAAGCTGACCACCAGTCCTCGGTGGTAGAAATTGTAGGTAAAATTAATGACACTCGAATTTCTATTTTAATTGACCCTGGAGCTACGTTAAGTTATATTACACCTAATGTGGCTAATTCAAACAAACTTAAGAAACTAAGGCATGCGAAATCATGGCTTGTACAATTAGCGACTGGTACTAAAAGAAAGGTAGCGAAGTTCGTTCTGGATTTTGAGTTCAACTTAGATGGTCAAAGTGTAAAGACCGATTTGAACATCCTACCACTAGGATCTTATGATATGATTATTGGGATGGACTGGTTGGAATGACACAAAGAAATATTAAATTGTTATACAAAGATTCTCAGCTATAAGGATGATTCTGATACTACCAGGACAACCCAAGGTATACAAAAACTGGTATCAGTCAGACAAATTTCAGCAATGCAACTAAAGAAATGTATGAGAAAGGGATGCCAAGTCTATGCCATCCAAGTGACAAATCTAGCAGAAAAGGAGGATAAGCCAAAGTTGGAAGACTTTGCTATCCTACACGATTTCAGAGACATGTTTGTGGATGAGATACCAGAATTACCCCCTAGAAGGGAAATAGACTTTTCCATAGACCTGTTACCCGCTTCTACCCCTATCTCAAAGGTGCCTTACCAGATGAGTCTACCCAAACTAACAGAATTAAAAATACAATTACAAGAATTGTTGGACAAAGAGTACATCATACCGAGTGTCTCACCTTGGGGAGCACCAGTCCTCTTTGTGAAAAAGAAGGACGATACTCTAAGATTATGTATCGATTATATACAACTGAACAAAATGACTATTAAGAATAAATACCCCTTACCAAGGATAAATGATCTGTTCGATCAAGTGGGGGGATCCAAGATATTTTCAAATCTTGATTTAAGATTCGGTTATCATCAAGTTCGGATAAAAAATGAGGACATAAACAAAACAACATTTCAGACAAGATACAGACATTACGAGTTTGTAGTCATACCATTCAGACTCACTAACACCCCAACCACTTTTATGTGCTTAATGAACAGTATTTTTAGTGAGTTCTTGGACAAGTTCATGGTAGTATTCATCGACGATATCCTAGTCTATTCAAAGACAGAGGAGGAACATGAGGAACACTTAAGAATAATGCTACAAAAATTAAGGAAGCACAAACTATATGCTAATTTCGACAAGTGTGACTTCTACTAGAAAGAGATACAATATCTTGGACATATAATTTTAGCAGAGGGCATTTCCGTGGATCCAGAAAAGACAAAAGCCATTAGGGAATGGTCGGTACCTAAAGATGTAGCGGATATATGGTCATTCATGGGAATTGTCGGATATTACCACTGGTTTATAGAAGGGTTTTCCAGGATAGCCTACCCTATCACATCATTACAAAATAAAGGAACCAGGTTTAACGGGTCAGAGAAATGTCAAGACATCTTCAATAAACTAAAGGATTTATTGACAATGACACCCATATTGAAGGTAGCAGACCTAGATAAAGACTTCATTGTATGTGTCGATGCAAGTAAGGAAGGACTAGGTGGTTTCCTAACTCAGGAAGGACACGTTATTTGCTATGAGTCCCAGAAATTGAAGGAACACGAGCGGAATTACGTCACTCGGGACTTAGAATTAGCAACAGTAATACATGCCTTAAAGATGTGGTGACACTACATAATGGGCAGAAGATTCCTATTATTAATGGACAATAGTAGGGTAAAATATCTATTTAACCAACCAGATCTTAACACAACACAAGCAAGGTGGTTAGCCTTGAATTCGACTTCAAGGTCAGACATATCAAAGGAAAGGAAAATAAGGTAGAAGATGATTTAAGTAGAAGAATCCATGGGTTATTTGAGATGAATGTTAGCAGGGCAGAAAGTGATCTGGAAGGAAGAATAAGGATGGCAGGTGTTGATGATGAAAACTATACTAAAATAAAGATAGAAATACCGAACAATACTGCGAACTCAGATCTAAGTATCGATGATAAGGGACTGTTATGGTTTAAAACAGACTTTACATACCAGATTCCCCAGGGTTAAAATTGACAATCTTGGATGAAGTACATAAAAATCCGTAATTTGGCCACCCAGGTCACCAGAAAATGATAGCAACACTGAGGAAACTATTTTATTGGCCGAACATGAAAGGCGAAACAATAGAATAATTGGCAAGGTGCCAAGATTGTCAGTAGGTTAAGGCTGAACACCAGCATCCAACCGACCTATTACAGCCATTGCCAGTACCAGAATGGAAATGGGAGACTATATCACTCGACTTTATAATAGGTTTGCCAAAAAATCAGAAAAAAAAATGACTCTATCATGGTTGTTATCGATAAAATCAGTAAGTCTGCACACTTTATTCCTGTAAAGTCTTCTTTTAAAGATATAAACATTGCTGAAATATTCATGAAAGAAATATTTAGATTGCATGGTATTCCAAAAATGGTGATTTCAGATAGAGACGTAAAATTTACATCCACCTTTTGGAAGGAATTGTTTGCAAGGCTCAATACCAACTTGAATTTCAGTACAAGTTATCATCCACAAACGGATGGATAGACTGAAAGGACGAACCAGATCATGGAGGATATGCTCTGCATGTATGTAAGGACAAAACTGAACAAGTGGGAAGACTATATGCATTTGGTAGAATTGGCATACAACAATGGGTAGCAAACTTTGGCTAAGTTAAGCCCTTTCAAAATACTGTACGACAAAAAATGTACAACTCCAATTAGCTGGGATAACCATGCTGACAGACTCATGGTTGGACCCGAAATGCTCCAAGAAATGGAGAACATGGTTAAAAAGGTACAATAGAACTTGAAAGAAGCACATGATAGACAAAAGAGCTATACAGATCAAAAAACAAGACACCTGGAATTTCAAACAGGATACCATGTTTATTTAAAAGTCAAATACCGAAAAGCTCATTGAAGTTAGGGAACTGTGCCAAGTTGGCACCCAGGTTTTGTGGGCCCTTCGAGATACTAGCTTGAATTGGACCCGTAGCATACCAACTTGTAGTTCCAGCTAATCTAAGAATTCATAATGTATTTCATGTTTCATTGCTGAAAAAGTATATTCATGACCCTACTCATATGATTGATTGGAACTTGGTGCAGGTGGAACCTGAAGGCAAGTTCTAGGTGGAACCCCTACACATTCTGGACCGAAGAGAAAAAGCACTTTAGAATAGAGTCGTCGCTCAGGTAAAAGTGCAATGGAAGCACTTTAGTCCTAAGGAGGCCACTTGGGAATTGGAGGGAGATTTGCGGAAATCTCATCCAATCCTGTTCCAGGAAAGGAACGAACACTAAGGATAGTGTTTTATTTAAGGAGGAAAGGATGTGACATCCCCAAAATAAAGAAATTGGACAAAATAATTTAGAATCTAAAAGTGCTGGAAATTTATTTCTGTTTCTAGTAAATTCTGAAATTGGAAATTTTTTTCCATTTATGGCAATTCCGAATTTTGAATTTTATAATTGTAATAAATGATTTGACTGTTGGGTAGAGATTTGATTTGTCCCAACTAGCTACTTGACTATGACACTTGTATGAAAAGGGAAAAATAGAATATTTTGTATTGATTGCAGGAGGACAAATGGAGCAACCATGTTGAATTTAGCTGACCATGACTCCATGAGTGGGGAACACATTGGAATTAACTCCAGGCTGATTGTTACAAGTGGAAAATCAGTGATTTGGCCAATAGCAGCCCCTGAAAATCAAAGATTTAGAAAGATGCAAAAATTCCCCAAGAGAGGGAAAAATTCCTAGGCAAACTAATAAAAGAGCATATGTGAGGAGGCAGGACGCTGCCAAGTATGTTGGGGAAAGAAGACTACGAATTTTTTTTTCTTGTTTTTATGAGCACTACTGTGTGAGTGTGAGGCAAGGGGGATACTGCTGGAATTCGAAGGACATTGCTGGAGAGGAGATTTCAACTCACCCTCATGGACTCTTGGTCAGGCTAGGGGGTGAATCGGGCAAGTAGATTGGCTGCCCTGTTCTATGGTTGGGAGGAACATGGCTTCTCCCTTCGTCTTCCCGTAAATCTATTTCAGATATGTAACTCTACCTTGTTCTAGTCAAATGATTATGTATTGTAATATGTTTTACTTCTATGTATGATTTTTTTTCTGGACGAATACTGTGGGAAAGATATAGTATTTTACTTCATAATGATTGGCTAGAAGTAGACCTTTTTATTTAGATATAATGTTGGGTAATTACTAAGAATCTTGGAATGTACCAAACAACAAAACAAATTCTGTAATAGTTACAAACCCCATAACAGATTGTTTTGTTTTAGTTTTCCTATGGATGCTTCTAGTAAAACAGTGAGCCATTTCGAATGAGCATACCATTCATAATCCAACAAGTATACTCTACAACAGTGAATTACTAATCGACAGACATATAAACTGGTATAGTTATTGAATCGATATATATATAGATATACAGTGTAATGGACACTCTATGACAGAGGAGGAATGACACTAGAGTAAGCTATCCACACCAGAATCCAGTAGCATTAAATGGTTAGATAACCTTATAGGAGGAAAATTTTATTCCAAGAAAAGGAAAACTCCTCGGACCCCATTACAGGAAGGCTATATAGATATATACATGTATAATTTGAGATAGATATGACAGTAAGGGATGACCCTGTGAAGAAAATGTTTACCCACAGTTAAACCACAAGTTCTGTCGTAATGACCATGCTGTCTTTTTCGTGTGAGTAGACCCATAGAGGTTTAGTCAATCTAGGTAATAGAAGAAAAATATAAAGGATTGCACGATACGTAAACCCAAAGCAGTCCTGTAGAGACTTATTTAATAATGGTAATAGAAACAGAAGGTAATAATGCACAAATTGTAAATGAATAATGATTCCATCAAACCTTCTGGTGTATAGATCTATAAGGACTTATACAATAAGTGATAACAAAAACATAAGGTAAATAGTACACGGTGAGTAGATCCAAAACTGAATTGAAGCTATCTATTTCACTGGTGAGCAGTACATTAAGGGCTTATTCGACAATGATAAATGACACAGAAGGTAAACAATACACGGTGCATAAATCCAAACTAATAATGAAGCTATCTATTTCACTGGTAAGCAGACTGTTAAGGGTTATTCAACCAGGATAACTAAAACAGAAGGTAAACAACTTTTGATGCGTAAACCTGAAACTAGTTAATACTTCAATTTGAGCATAAACAAAATCTGGGAATCATCGGCCATTTTATTTTTGGGAAAGAACAAAACCCTTAGACGTAATCACTATGCATGGCCGATTCATTTCGAGAAAAGTGTTTATACATCCAATAATAAGATTCAATTCTGGAAACAAAAATAACTATAATAGCCAGGATAGAAATTTGAATCTATAGTACCAAATCCATCCTCGAATTATATAGAGGAGAATACTTCAGAATCCCAAATCCACAACAGATTTAACACACATTATATAATGAGCACTGTATTTTAACAAAATGACTATCTAGTTATCAAAGTCCAACCAGGCACAAGTTGTGCAATGGTTCTGTATATCGAAATCATTTTATACAATTCGAGGCGTACCCCATATCAACTACCACAGAACTTGGAATTATCTTCTCAAACATTAGGAACAGAACAGAGCTTGGAACAACGGGGTTTGAAATCCCAAAAATAACTTAGATACTATGTAGGAACCCAAATACCTTTTGATGGAGTGAGGAGGGCACCCCCAATGCTTCGGCATGTCCGCACCTTCACAAAATTAATGAGAAGCATTAAAACATAACCAAATAGGATAATATGTTTAAGTTACAGAGAAAAAAGTAACTATAAAGGGGGCTCGTTGAATACTTAACTGAAGCAGAGGATTTATGCCTTCAGCCATTGCGCTACACCGCCTGGACCAAAAGGGGAAGGGAAGTTCATGCTTCCCTGATGGATACCCTCGCACATCCAGGGGCCCATCATTAATAATATATACCAGTGCATAATCCAAAGGGTTATTACAGGAATAACAGAAAGAATAAGAGGCATAAAAAAATGAACATGGTAAATATAAAACCTTTGAATATTCAACATAAACAGAAGAGATTAAACACGTTCGGCCATTTGAAAAAAATCTCTTCTGAATCAATGATACCAGTGAACACTATAGTCAAACACAAAAGATCATTGATGCACCCAAGGACTATCCAACAGAGGAGACCAGGAAACAATAACAAGGTTTTAACCAAATAAACTCTCGACTTTCATAACAGATGTTGTGATATGAGTAATGGGTTAATCCCAACAGGATGAATGGTGTAGTAACAGGGACAAACTAGGATATGAACCAAACCCTTACCAATAGAACCTGATTCCTTTCTATCACAGTACCCTGGAAGTAAGACAAGGATATTATCAAAGAACAAAGGTGTGCACAGACCCACAGATGAGGCATAATGATTTTAAAGCGTAAATAAAATAGTCGAAGGTAAACTTACCACACAGAACTGTTATCGAGAAGTGCCACCCATAATCTCCATGCACCTAGCACAGGGACTGGAACCGTGAAATCCTGGCCATGATGTTGAGCCAATAAAGGAATGGTCCATGACGTTTTATCTCCTTCACAAAAACCTTAACTCGGGTGCGAATGGAATGGTCTGAGACGGTGATTCCTCTTCCACCCAAACCAAAAACCTAAATGAGAGTGAAGGGCATGGGAGTAACCTCCGAATGGAGAAAAGGGGAGGAGGTGTTTTTACTTAGACCCTGTAATTATAGGGGATGTGTTGAGGTCTCCTTTGGGCATGCCAGTCGATCTCTGTGTCAAGTAGACATTTTTCCCAGGTGATTTAAATGTGTATATAGGCCTTTAAGGCATAGTTCCTTCCACCTGTATCGGTAGCTAAGAGCATTGATGGCGAGGCAACCAGATGAATGTCTCACTACACCATTATATGTCGAATCCAACTACCTTGCATTAAACACCAAGGCTATTAGCCTTGTCGTTACCTATCGAGTGATGTGTATATGATCATAACCATAACCTCCAAAAGATTAACCCTCTGCGCACTTTAGATTCAAGGTGTAAGTTTAGTGGCCGAAGTTAATCCATTATACATATGTTTTTCTGAATAGGGTTAAATTCTCCTTATATATTTTATAGTGTTGCTTACATATATCAGATTGAACTTCTTAAGGCCTGACACCTCTAACCTCACAATGTATCATAGCAAGACTCTATGTAGTTACTTCTACATGTCTTAAAGTGGTTTAGAAATAAATCAGTGGATAATTTTAAGTTTCCATGAGACAAATAGTCCCTAGTTATGGACATGTTGTCATATGCAACACTTTACTGAAAAAGGAAGTGACGACTTTATGTTAAATAGGATAGAGGAGTGAAAGCAATAAGACTGATGTACCTTAGGATATGCAAGTGACTGAAAGGCCTCAAGGACACAAAACCAACTCAATGTTCCCAAATAATTTTGTTTTTTTTTGTAAATTTTGAGGTACATTACATCTAGGATTTTTAGAGACAGGTCTATAGAGAGTATCATCTTCCATAATAGACTCAATTTATGCACTTTCTTTACTGAGACAACAAACACAGTTTTCATATGATGCAGATGAACAAGGAAGAGAAAGAGATGATTCCTCTTCCAAGGAATATTTTTCATTTTCACATCCTTCATAAGAATCAGCTATAACCTGAACACAATCTTTATATTCCTCACAAAAACTATGACAAATTAACTCAGAGGAATAAAAATTTTGACAATGAATATTGAAAGCTACATGAAACTCTTCTAGGGATGAGATGATAGCAAGGGGAAAGGATCGATACCACTCACGACCATCTCCCTTCAATGATTACATGAACATCTTCATTAATACATCCTCATGATGTACTCCCCATGTATTCATGAGTTCACAAAACTCAAGCAAATGCTCAACATGGTTGTCATCTCTATGTTCTCTAAATCTAGGAAAAAAAGCACCCCACTCATCTATAGTAGGAACAACATTTGGAAAACCAGGAAAAACAAAGAAACTAAAAGGAGAAAACCTCCGAGCCAATATGGCTTCCATCTGAAAATATGACTTCTTAAAACTGTAGAGTCGCCACTGGATTCTTTAACCATGGAATCTCCAAGTGAATGATATGTAGTCTAAATGTGTCTCATCTTTGTTCACCACCAAATATCATATATGATCGTTGTCGTTCTCCCAAGGAAATATATTTCATTACTCCATTTCCTGGCAATGGCGCCATGAATTTTAGTGCTGGGGGTCATCCTCAGACTGCTAGAGGATAAGACCAATACTCATCACAATGTATGTGGAGGTAGGTTTATGAATTGAGATCAAATGGAAAAAACTCAGTACAAGAATGTTTTAACATAGAAACTGGAGAAACAATGCATAGCGAAATGAGGTCCTCATTAACTTTAGTCAGTGGTTTAAGGTTAAAGGTGAGCATATGGAATACTTAGTGAGAAAGGTGAACAAGTCTGCCATGGGAATCTAGATTTCAAGCAGCTGGGTGAAGAAAGACTCAGGCACAAGATCCATATCCAAATTGTTTTAATTCACCGCACTTGCATTTGGTTAATTGCCTTTTGATACTGCGAAGCACAACATCCGCCCAGTTGAATACTCGGGGCTCAGTACACTCGATGGCGTACTGGAAGTAGCTCTGTAATGCCATATGCGGAGTAGAACTCTCAGCCATCTGAGCTATAGTAAAGAGGATCGTGCGGAGGGTCAAGTCTTGTACCCCCGAGATAACAACTTTCCCCTTTTTTCGCTCAGCCTCAGGTACACAATATTGGTTGCAATATTCACTCATTGTTAATCCACCGCCTCTACTACCAGTCAGGCTGACATGATACCCACATCTGGATAATCCGGTCAAGAAATATATTTCCTCAATGTCGATGGACAATGTATGAGCTCCTACATTGAAAACTTGTTGATCTGGATCCCACATACGGATCAAGAACTCCAATAGTCTGACTTGGGCTCTCATGCCTGGGATGCGAAAGTATTTTAAGAGCCCACAATCTCTTAATGCAGCTATAGTGGGAGGATGATTCTCGACATTTGCATTATCTTCCTCATGTTCTCGTTCTCGCCACTCAAGCACCATGTTTGTGGCTATTTATCTGCACAATGAACATACAAGGAGGATTAATGATTTTGATCATGATCTAAATCTTTTTCATTGGCTAAATATTTAGAAAATTTTTGAGTTCTGTGCTGCTCGCAGGTGCCTTATTATACATAGTGCGAACACCTCACAGGTGGCTCAAGGCTCACCTATGAGAAAGCATCATTCTCGCAGGTCCTGTATGGGCTGCCTGCAAGAATGCTTATGCGCTTGTAGGGTTCAAAAAACCAGTTGAAAATGAGAAATTAACCAATGAAATTTAAAATTTAAACCATGAAAATGTCAAGAATGGATGGCTTACCTTAATGCTGCAGATGGCTCGTCGAATGATATCTTGTAGCTCCCATAAATCAACGCCAAATTCAGAGGGTAAAAAGGGGGTTTTGAAACTCAATAGTGAAAATATGAAATGATATGGTAAAAATGTGTATTTACTCATTTAAATTACTTTTTACTATGTTATTTTTGGGTTTTTATGCTTATCTATTCTTTAAACCTAATC
>ML778308.1:1038449-1060414 GCA_009831015.1 Picea engelmannii
GAACTTCAAAGTTTATTAGATGGATGTTAATTCAACATTTCTTAATGGAGATCTAGAGGAAGAAGTATATATGGAGCAACCTAAAGGATTCTCTTTGACAGATAATCCTAATTATGTTTGTAAGCTGAAGAAGGCCTTATATGGACTAAAACAAGCACCACGAGATTGGTATTATAGACTGGACAAATTTTTACAAGAAAAAGGGTTCAAGAAAGGTACTGTTGACAGTAAACTTTACATTAAGTCTGAAGGTGATAATTTACTAGTTGTTTTGGTTTATGTAGATGATATTATTTTTGGTTGTACTAATGAATCATTTTTCCAGTGGTTTTCTAATTCTATGCAAACAAAATTTGAAATGTCCATGATAGGAGAACTGCCATACTTTCTTGGCCTACAAGTAAAACAAAGTTCTGAAGGAATTTTTATTTCTCAAGAAAAATATTTGAAAGAGATACTGAAGAAATTTCAGATGGAATATTCCTCAACAGTTAGCACACCTATGGTGGTTGGTTGCAATCTGAGTAAAGATGATATCTCACCCGATGTTGATCAAAGGACATATCGCTCCATGATAGGCAATCTTCTATACATCACAGCATCCCGTCCTGATATAATGCAAGCTGTTGGAATGGTAGGTTGTTTTCAGTCTGCTCCTAAACAAAGTCATTTGGTATCTGTAAAAAGGACATTTAAATACTTGAAGGGGACAATGACTTATGGTCTGTGGTATCCTAGAAATAAGAATTTCCAATTAACTGCTTACTCAGATGCAGACTGGGCAAACTGTGTTGATGAGAGAAAAAGCACCAGTGGAGGAGCATTCTTTCTGGGTGACTCATTAGTTGCATGGCTTAGTAAAAATCAAGGATACATTTCATTATCCACTACAGAGGCAGAATACATTGTTGTGGATACTTGCTGCACACAAATTTTATGGATGATACAAACTCTTGCAGATCTGAAGGTAATTTACACTGATCCCATTCCAATTCATTGTGATAACACCAGTGCCATTAGTGTCTCCAAGAATCCTGTTCTTCATTCCAGGACTAAGCATATTCCAATCAAGTACCATTTTCTCAGAGAACAAGTTACAAACACAATTGTTCAACTAAATTATATACCTTCTACAGAACATATTGCCGACATCTTTACTAAACCATTAGTAGCGACCCCTTTTGGATATCTTCGTCAAAAGTTGGGGGTTATAATCTCTTGTGTATAATTTGTTCACATGGTTAGGGGGAGTACTTAATGAATATCTGGTGTATTTCCAAGATTCTTATAGTCGACAGGGGGAGTATGTTTTGTAACAGATCAGGGGAAGATTGTTTCTTCTTTGACATTGATGTCAAAGGGGGAGAAAAGAGTTCGTGAGGAGAGTCGAGTCCAAATGACAGTGGGTTCCTGTGTTGCCATCAATGCCAAAGGGGGATATTGTTGGCAAATATTTAACAGATAGCGAATGGAAAATATTTTACAGACATCAAATGCTTGTCATTGATGGAAAGTACAACAATGAAGATGGCATGAGTATAGGAAGGTTGTAATCAACAGGAAAATGGAGGATAAGTTCAGGAAGATCGAATGATCGAAGTCATGTAAAGTTCGAGAAGCATTTCTAATCACTGGATCTCATTCAAAATTCCCTAAAGAATGAGGACCGTCAGATCAGAATATAGAAAAGAAGAGTGTTGAACAGGAGGACAGATCTCAGACGTTAGATCCAAGCGCAGGATCTGACCATCGTTGGATCAAGGAGAACCTGCACACCTTTTAAAAAATATTAACCTCAAGAATCGCGAAATTGCGATATGTGAAATCGTGACCTAACCTGAGCTATCAGATCAAGCTTTGATATGGACCGTTGATTCCAGTCCGTGTCGGAGTTTCGAGGATCGCGAGTTGGACATGTCAAAGATTATTAACATCAGGAATCCCGATATCGCGATATGCGAAATTGTGATATGTGAAATCATGATGTAATCTGAGCCGTCAGATCAAGCTTTGATCTGGACTGTTGATTCCAGTCCATATCAAAGTTTCGAGGATCACGAGTTGGACATGTCAAAGATTATTAACATAAGGAATACTAATATCACGATATGCGAAATCGCGATGTAATCTGAGCTGTCAGATCAATCTTTGATCTGGACCGTTGATTCCAGTCTATGTCGGGGTTTTGAGGATCGCGTGTTGGAGATGTCAAATAAACAATGCAACAAGAATGCCGAAATCAAAAAATCATGATTCAATCATAGCCATTGAATCAAGATCACATCTGGACCATCGAATCATAGGACATGTGACAAGTGATTGAAATTTCGCTGACTTAGGGTCAAAGGAGCATAGTGTCAAAAATCACGAAATGAGAAAACGCGAAAGCGCTTTTTGCATAGGCGCTTGGTTATGACCATAGTCATATTGGGGAAGGGGCAAGTGCAGAAAAGTTTTGTATCGAAACTTTGGAGATCGTGAAATCACAGAATGATATGAACTGTCAGATCAAGTGTTGATCGGAGGGTTACTATTCTCTCTCACAATTAACTCCTCAGTTTCGAATCTGTTAGTGAAATTGACTCATGATTGCCGATTAGGTCGCATTTCAGTTGCTGAGATAGTTGTATTCCTTTTTGCCTAAGGAGATGGGAAGTTGAACCGTCATGAGTGTGTATAAAAGAAAATGAGACATACAGCGTGAGGCTGGTTGTTCTGTATGAGAAAAGAATGAAACTGTAAGAAAATGAAAAGGAGAGGATGCGCAGGAGAAGATTGAGCATATGTGTAGTGTGAGATGAAACGCAGAGCAAAATAACAGAACAAGTTGAAGAAGAGAAGATTGATAGAACAAGTTGATGCAGAGCAGACCTGATGAACAAAAAGAGAAAGAAATGAATTGCAGTACAGTTAGAAGATGACCAAATGTACAGAACAAAGAAAGATTGGTAAGAATTGATGTATCTATATAGTTGAATGTTTTTATGTTCATTTATAATCTAGGTAGGTTTGGAGGTGCTCGGGAGGATTGTTGTCCTCAGAGGTTCAAGTGGGAGCTTGAACACAGGAAGTTGTAGCTTCCATCTGGTTGTAGCCAGAGAAACCAGGGTGGCAGGGTGGTGCAAGGGAGAACAAGTGTTCTCTGTTATACAAGTTGGAGCCTATGTAACTGGAATTTGGTGCTTCCATCTAGTTGGTGTTAGAACATATAGGGAGTTGGTGCTTCCCACTAGTGGGTGCTAGAGAAACTAGGGAATTAGTGCTTCCTTCTAGTGGGTGCTAGAGAAACCATAGAGTTGGTGCTCTCAAACAAGTTGCATATTGTAAAACAGAGGTAGCAGCCTCACATTGAGTTGGTGCTCAATTAAATATGATGTACAAAACTTAAAAGACTGCCTATAATTTTGAAGAAGAAGAGGTTTTCTCCCTTTATGGGTTTCCTCGTGAAAATATGTCTCTGTGTATACCTTGTGTGTGACTGATGCTTTTTACTTTTACTGTCCCTATGTTGTATAATGTTGATGATTACTTGAAAGATTAAGAATATTTTAAAATTGTTAACATTGTTTAAGAAAAAATACATCTGATTCACCCCCCCCCCTCTCAGTTGGACTAGTGATTTCAACATCGTTAGACTACTGTACGAAAAAGGAACTGAGAGAGTTCTCTTTTAAGTGTTTTTCCAAAATCTATAATCCTAAAAAACCTTCGATTTTTATGTCTTTGGACTCGCTAAAAAACACATCAACAAGCCCATACGAGATCGAACCATTACTTCTTCCAGTTCATTAAGAAAAGGAAGAGAAACTTACTGAAGGTGAGTTATATCGAGCATGTGTTATCCTCCTCGAGCTCATTAAATCAAAAATAGGTACTCATCTATATGGATGGGGGAAAATTTGAAAGAAGCAAGCCAAGCAGTCTCTTGAGAAGATTACTAAGTAATTCTTAGAGTCGCCCTTGAACACGACACTTTGTCATTTGCACACATTATAATTCGCCGAACCTCTGCACTGAGCCAATCCTTTGAGTTTCTTTCACTCCTCTGGGTCACCTGACGTAAGTCACAACATCCACTGCATCATCAAGTTTTGGTCCATGTCATGTTTTTTTGTTGTGCCTCAGTGTTCAAGGGAAGTATCTGCCTCTAGAGGCAGCCATCCAAAATATCTTGTCTCAAAACCCATGTCAGTCCATGTCCATTTGATCTACCAATTACATATTTATGTTTGTTTCGTGTCGTTGATGGGGGATACATCAATGCCCTCCTTCGACGAGCTTATTCCTGTCGACCTTAGCACATTATCCAGGAGTTAGGCTTAGAAACCAGTTAGTACTTTGGGACCTGCATGCCTCAATGGAAGGCCTCCTCACATTCGACAGTAGGTTTACATCATTGACCTCTGATCGGATGATTCCACGGATGTTTGACTCCAGCTCATCCATTCATATTCCTTGGAATGTACTAGGGTACCTTGTGAATCATTGACATTAATGGTGATCTCCCTCGCACTTGTTAACGGTTCACACAATTGATCAGTAATCAAGTGGTTTCTTCCATGTTCGACATCAGGACATCTATTCACATGGTTAGATTCATACCGCATAGGGATTGGTAAGAAGACCCTGGGTTGAGTGATCACTTTGATATATACTTTTCCCAGGTTGTGAAGGATTTTCTCTTGGACAAATGATACATACACTGTTACATAGATCCACTTTGTATTGGTAGTGGCTATGTCTTGTCATCTCGTATATCCACTGTGTATTCTTCGTGGCTACGATCAGCCCAGGTCCTTAGAGTATAGATCCACATTGTATCCTCGGTGGCTATACCTTTCTATCAATACAATTATGGATCCGTAGTGTATTTTATGGCGGCCATATCTTGCAAGTCTTGATCACCCAAGCATAGGTATGCCTGCCTTGGGTTTTGAAACATGTCATGATATTTGTTGGATGTTTGTGTGCAGCTTCCGTCAAGTTCTCCGAGTCTATAACCTTTCTTGAAAATCTACAAAGTATTTCAGTTATCATTTCGCATATTCTAAATTCATACTTTGGGGGGCAATCTATTACACCTCAATATTGCTCGCTTTGATAAGTGTCGCAAGTGTCGCATGTTCCTCACAACTGTCACAAGTGTCGCATGTTGTTCACAAGTGTCGTAAATGTTAAACAAAGCATACTTCCATGACGACGACACCAAGGAGACACTTAGAATACCTCAAACACTTGATTTGGAGGAAGGAGAATGATTAACTGAAGTCAAGAATCTCTTGCCACCTGAAAGGAGCTCTTAAACTAGGGTTTTAACGGAGAGCACTCCTCTACATCAGCCTTAGGAGCGTTGGCGCTCCCCTACAAGGTTCTAGGGAGAGTTATAACACCAAATCACCCCTCTAAAGGAGTGCTACCCATCGTTGAAGCAATGATGCTCCCCTTGAGTGTACTAGGGAACTTTATAGCACCCTGATGCCCCTTTTGAGGGAGCGTTGTCTAATCTGGGCAGTGGTTGATTTGTTGAGGAGAATAAGGGGAGGATCTTTCAAATTTGGAAGGCAGTTGCATTCGAATTCCTGGTTCAATCAGAACATCCCTGATCTAAGGAGGGAATTCCTCAACCTACCCTAAAGATACCTCAAGAGTTTAAGCCTCTCTTAACTTATATAAGCAGGCTCTATGATGGTGAAAAGGGGGAAGAATTGCAAGCATGAAACCTATGATCTCATAGGAAACACATAGTGAACTGAAGGAGAGTGATCAGTGAAGCTGCTATCATCCAGGTTGTGGATCTTTTGAGCAAGGGTTAGACAAAGGGGACTTGACAAAGTTGTCTCATTCGCATATATGATTGTAAGTTACTATTGTCATCGTTCTCATTAATATGACACTCTTGGCTTGTTTCTTTCTAGTTTGTGTATGATCTTACATGAACTTATCTCTGATAGATAGATCTGTTTTCAAGCTAATATCAATAGAGTAGGAAGTGGTCGTGCTATTGTTTTTCTATAGGTCTCATCGAAGAGCGAAATATCGGAGCTCAACTCGGAGCATGTAGGGACAAACGTCGATAAAAAGGTACTTTTGTTCTCCTTCATCCTCATGCATTAGTTTGCATAGATATGAAAGGAATTCAGTGTCCACGTTAAGCACTTTCTGTCTTAGAGTTAAGAGTCTAGCTCTTTGAGGCAATCTACCTATCTGCAGGGAGATTTTCCTTCAACACCAGTTATCCTAAGTTCCTTTGGGGAGATGAATGAAATTCCAGGTGGAGAGGAACGAGCTCCTGGAGAGCCAAGTGTCATCCAGGATGCATGCATATTTATGTGGGAATTTCCACCATTTTGAGGGTTCTCTCACCGTAGGGGGGCGCTCACCATTCTCACTAGGATCATTTTGATCATTCTGACCATTTATTTCCATCATTCCTCATGATTTCATTCTCATGATTCTTTCCATCCCTTTTCCAGTTCATGCATGCACTGAACATGCACTTCACCAGAGTCATTTCCATAATTGTTGAACTTCTTCCATCATGAACCTCTGTAATTTCTAAGGTGCACCTTTCCCTACCCATTTTTTCTACTGTGGTTTGGAGAGGCAGGTTGTCAGGCCCATGGTTGAAGAAGTAGGTTGTCAGGCATGTGGTAAATCTCTCCATGTGAGAGAGTTTTTTGGGGAAGTGATTTCTCCTAGAGGGAGTCTAGAATCAACTACAAAGCTCTAAGAATTCATGATCCAACATGTTGTTGAATCCATGGAAGGGAAGTGGAGTAGTCGATGGACTGTGGAATAGTGAAGGTGCATATTACCGGGGTGGGAAATGCATGTGGGGAATGAGATTCTGTGAGAGGTGGGTGTAAGTAGGCTCCTTGGAGGTAATACTTTATGTTGCATTGTGTAGCTTCATGTAGCCTCAGCCTAGCCTAGGATTTCCTTTCCCTAGGTGGAGTTTAGTCGCATCTCGATGGTGACCCACTACTCATATCTTGGAGAAGTGTGGTCTAAGGCTGGGAGGTTCATGGAAGGTCCACACACAGTCGATGGTCTTCTCATAAAAATATAAGTACCAATCTATGTTAATTTTACATGCTATGTGTAAATGTTGTGTTTAGGTACATGTCTGAATGTTATCAAATTTTTCTGTATATATTGCATGTATGTGTTTATTGTCGCTTTTGCATGAATATGAGTATGAAAAGAATGTTTATATCTATTTAAAATTGCATTAGATAAAGATATATGTTCATGATATCAAACATAGCATGCATAGCCCAATGGATTAAGATTGGGGTATGTTACAATTGGTTAAAAAACATGGTTTTGAAGTAGTGGCGTGTCCCCAGCCAGGGCGACCGGGGATGTCACAACAACCATGTGGTTTGAAGTAGAAAGAGCACCAAGAAACATCCAAGGAGGGGAAGAAGAAGTGGAAAGGGGAAAAATATGAGAAGACAATATCCACTACACATTAGTGTAAGGATCATATATACCATTTCAATCATTGTAGCATTGATGTCCATATTGAGGGAAAATGTTGGAAACTACATCTAGAGATAAACCTAAAGAACTGCAAGAAAGAGAGAAAAAAAAAGAACCTTCTATCCATAGAATCAAGTAATTAGGTCAAAATTAGTTTTGATGTGGATGAAAATACTGTCTGCACTTATATGAATAAGGAGGTCAATTTTAGTATCCTTCATCACCAGAAAGAGAAGGATATCACCAATATCTTCCACATCAATATCCATGTCAAGAAGACCAATATAGATGCTATATTCAACTCTGGTGCACAAGATAATATCATAACAACAAATATGGTCAGCAAGATTTGAATGGAAATTCATGATCATCCTATCCCATATCCATTAGGTTGGGTAAAAAGGGATGCATATATAAATGTAACAAAGTAGTGCAAGATTAAATTTGATGTAAGTGTTGATTTTATATATGAAGCAAAATTATATATAGTACCACATGATATATCTAGAGTAGTTTTTTGAAGCCCCTACATGTATATGAGGGATTATATCTTCATGTGAAGATCCAATCAATATCACATCATCAGGGATGGGGAATCCTTCCTCATCAACATGCACAAAGGAAAATATAAGATTTCACTGGTAAGTGTGAATCAAGATAAGAAAATGATTAGTTCTAGCAATAAATATGTTTTACCTTTTCTAGGAGAAAATAAGTCTGGTGAAGATTCATTGAAAGTAAATATATTCTTATAAGGGTACACTAAAGAGTATAATCATCAACTGTAGGAGTTTATACCAGAATATAGAGTGTTCCAGAATCCTAAAGGGTTACCACCTAAGAGGGAAGTGGAGCATAGAATCCAATTATTTCCATACTCCCCCTTCTTGAATATTGGTATGTATAGAAAATGTGTTCTAGAAGAAAATGAAGTAAATAATCAATTGAAAAAGTTATTGGAGCAGGGTTTGATTTGACCAACTACCTCACCTTGTGGGTCACCCATCATAATTGTTCCCAAGAAGGATGGGACTTGGAGAATATGTATCAATTATATGGCATTGAACAAGATTTCGTTGAAGAATCAATACCCTCTACCTAGGATCAATGATCTGTTGGACCAACTGCAACATGCCATGCACTTCACTAAGCTAGATTTGAAATCAGGATATTAGCATGTAGAATTCAAAGAAGAATATACTTGGAAGATTGCCTTCAAGACAAAGAAAGGTTTGTATGAGTGGTTGGTTATGCCATTTGGTTTATGTAGCACACCAACTACATTTATGAAACTAATGAATGATGTTTTACACCCTTATCTAGATTCATTTGTTATTTTCTATTTCGATGATATATTGGTTTATAGTGATACCTAAGAGGATAATATATCACATCTTATGTAGGTGTCACAGACATTGAAGAAGCACTAGATGATGGCGAATCTCAAGAAATGGGATTTTTCTCATCAGCCTTTGGTGTATTTTCAACATAGGTGGAGGTGAGCGTAAGATAGATCTTTCCAAGATGGAGGACATCATGAAATGGAAAGTTCCTAAAAATTGCATAGAATTTAGGATTTTTGTTGGGGTATAAAAGTATTTATCGAAGTTCATAAATTCATTTTCAATGGTAGCTACACCATTCCATTCCATAAAAGTGAGTGTTAATAGTTTTCAATGGTGTAATAATCAACAAAAGTCTTTCGATGAGTTGAAAATAAAGTTCTATAAAGCATCAACGCTTGAACTACCAAACTTGCAAAATCCCTTTGAAGTGGAGACAGATGTAAGTGGGTATGTCATGGGAGAAGTCTTGATGTAGGGAGGAAGGTTTTTCTTCTATCATTTTGAAGTATTTCATGGGTTTGTCCTCAACTACCCCACCTATGACAAGGAGATCTATGTCTTGGTACAATCTCTCAAAAAGTGGAAGCACTATCTAATGGGTAAGGAGATCATCATCCACATAGATCACCAACAACTCGATTATTTATAGGCCCAGAGTAATTACAACCATGGGGTCTCCACTCAATGAACCTGTGACATAACACTTTCATTCATGTGATATTAAATAATACCCCTAATTTCGCTAGATATTGATAAATACCTCCCCAAAACCTTTTGTTTCATCCCCCTCCCATTACATTGTCCCAATGAAAAAACCTCTATTTTTACTAGATAATCCTTTTTCTTACCAACTAACCCTTTTTGGTATCCCAAATATGTATAAACCCCCCCTACCTTACATCCCCCTCCCCCAATACATACAACTTATTGTCTCTATTTTCATAATAAAAAAAAAACCTTTACCAATGAATGTGATAAGATATTGGTCAATAAGGTGAAGACCCCATGATTACAACAAACCAAACAATACAAATGGATGGGGTTCTTACAACATTTTCATTTGGTCATAAAGTATAAGAATGGTATCACAAACAAGTTCATGACATGATTTCATGACTACCCACATTAAAGATTATATCTTTGGGAACTCTAATGCACATGGAGCCTTTTACCCATGATGCATACAAAGAGACATACATAGAAGATGAAGAATTCAAGGAGGAGTTTTAGTAGCTATGAGGAAAAATTCATACATAATTAGGTGATGTAAAGGATGACTATCATTTCTAGAATGGTTTACTCGAAAATGTTGACAATATATGTGTTCCTAAAGGTGAACGATTGTATCTTATTAGAGAGGTTCACACCTCCAAGGTTATAGGAAATTTTTGTGATGGGAGGATAGTATTCAACTTATAGGGGTATATGTACTCATCCAAAATGGAAGAATATTCCACATGGTATACTACATGAAATATCCTTTGTTGTACCAACAATCCCATTAATAGGAAGCAAGGTCTATAACATCCCTTACTTGTACCAACTTGACCTTGGGAAATTATTTCAATGGATTTTATGGGAGGTTTACCAATAATGAGGAAGGGTCATGACTATCTATTTGTGGTAGTTGATAGGTTCAACAAAATGTGCATTCTCATGCCTTGTAAAAGACCATCAAGAAAAGAAGAAACAAACAAGTTCTTTGAAAAGGCCTGGGTGCACTTTAGGATACCAAGGAGTATCATATCAGATAGGGACACCATATTTCTCAGCACCTTCTGGACTACATTATGGGATAATATGGACACTAAGCTCAAGAGGTCTACAACATTCCATCCATAGAGATATGGGTAGACCTAACTAGTCAAAAGGACTTTGGTGCATATTTTGAGAGGTTACAATCAGAAGAATTTGAAGACTTGGGATGACAACCTGATTTATATACAACACTCTTATAACATAGTAGTCCACACTTCTACTAGTATGTTATATTTTAAAACTTGTTGTAATGTCCTAATTTTTGGATTCCCTTACTCTATAGTTGTATATGACCTTATGGGTTTATGTCAGCCTAACCAAAGGGATAATGTGAGGTTAGCAGTGAGATCATGAAGTTTGGAGGAGTTCTATGATGCTTTCATAAGCATGCTTGTAATACCTCTAGATTAATCCATAGTGTAATTGTAAATGTATGTTTATAGGATGGTGAGCCAGGATATTATGGGACAAAGTGTCTATTTGATTATTAGGTTAGGCATCCTGGATTGCTAAAAGTCCAGTGTGCCTATATTATAATTTGTAATCATACTCACATTATTATTCAAATACATCACTATTGCAGACTGACCAAACAAAAAGAGATGGGGGGTTAAACTCCATTATAAAGGGAAATGGGGGGATAAGAGTCTAGGAAAGGGGATAAGCTAAGGGGGCTTAAGAAAAATGGAATATTGTATTAATATTCCTTAAAGCCAAAGTATGTATATGAATATATCCTAAGTTTCAAAATTGGGGACACGGTAGTCCATTATGTGCTAAGTGTCGCATATGGAACATGCAGATATGATTTGGGAGATATAGTGTAATTCCCCATATTTTATATGATTCCTTCATAATTTTTCTATGATTTTCCATCATCCATACCTGAAGACCATACTGTGCAGTCATACTTGGATTAGGAAATCCTAGGAGCATTTTATAGGTAGAATTGGACTGAAGAAGCGGGTTGTCAGGCCCGTGAGAATTCTCTCCAGGTGAGAGAATTGTTGGTATTTGATCCCCAAGGTGCCAAGCTACAAGTACAGGGTTCTAAGACTCCTTGTCTATCATGTTCTTGAATTCCCAGAAGGGAAGTAGGGAATCCAAATTACTATTGAGCAAATAATGGGAAAACTTCCTAGGGTGGGAAAAACATGTGGGGGATCAGGGATTGTAGGTTGGTTTCTAGAGTTGGCACCTGAGTTTGAGAATTTCTCTTGTCTGAGAGACCTTAGCCTGGCTTAGGACTTCCTTTTCCTAGTCGATTTTTAGCCCCATCTCGGGGGTGACCCACTGCTGGGGGTTATGAGCAACCTGGTCTATGGCTAGGAGGAACGTCGAAGGTGTGCATGCGGTTGGTGTTATTATTTATGAGAACATGTATTTCTTGTTCTCATTTTAATTATTGTGTGTGTAACTATGAGTTATTGTTATTGACTCCTTATTGTAATTGTGTTTATGAATTATTATTGTTATTATTCATAATCATGTTCATGTGAAGAAAATTTAGTAAATTAAATTGGTATCAAAATTCATAATTTTGATGTGGAATTTCCCACCAAGGCACTAGGGATGTTACACTCCTTATCATTTTTAATCATCGGGATAATTCCCGTGTAGTCAAATTTCAATTTGGTTGCATTTCGACTATTCTCATAATTTGGGAGTATTAATGAGAAGTATTTAATGGATTGCACTAAGATTGTCATTTTAATAATATATCAAAGATGTGTACCTTGGTGTAATAGATGGTTGGAACTGGGATGAAGAGATCTAAATGGCGGGGATGATAAAAAGTAACTTTCAATGTCCAAAAATTCTTCAAATTCAAATAAATCACTTTTTGGAGTAAAAAGGTAAATAAATTAATAAAATGATTTTATTAAACTTAAATTAAGAAGTCACTTAAGTGTAAAAGGGAAAAAGTGTTAGAAAAAGGGTGAATGAGGAAATAAAAGAGGAATGAGGGCACCCTATTTGTGCATGCATTATTATTTTCTAAAAATAAATATGAGAAGCTATTGTGGATTTTGTCTCTTGGGATGAAAAACCCTATAGGAAGATTGAGTTTGGTGGTGAGACTATCCACTCTAGCTGATCGTGGAAGAAATATCACTCAAATATTTTCATTGTGCTTCATTTTGGCCAATATTTCACTAGTTATCAACTGAGTTTACATTTGTAAAGATCAATTTTTCTTAAGGCTAGTTGAACTTTTAGCTTCATTTTGTGTGTTGGTGGAAAAAGTTTCTCTTATCTTAGGGGTCAATTTTCATTGTTGGGATGAGACCTCTTGATTGGTTGAGTTCCTTTACTAAGGGAGTGTTTTTTGTTATTGTTGGGTCAATTTCTGGGCCGACGCGAGTTATCTTCTTTGTTGGGCCGATTTTTCTATGGAGGGGATAATTTCTCATCCAAGGAGTCTGAGTTCCCTTTGGCATATGAGTTTTGGTTGGGAAGGTCTTATTAATATCCGATTTGTGGAGTTTCTAGTTGTTTCTACAACCACCACTTTATCTTCATCTTTAGTCAGGATGTGCCATCCATTATTAATGCTTTTAAATACATTGATTATGAGGTATTCTTGTTGTATCAGTTTTGATTTAAAGTGAAATAAGCAACCATCTTTGGTTACATTCCTTTCTATTGATTAATTCATGGTTATGTTAGTTATTGTTTTTATATACCTTATACCACATGGTTTTGGTGTATGATGCAAACTATTTGTAAAAAATCATAAGCCAATAAACACATGAAACACAATCAAATAATAAACATAAAACATAATAAAAAAAACAAGGGTTGATCATATGGGTTCTTAGGTGTATCTATAACTGTAGAAATCTAGTTTGTAAACTGATGACCTCTTCAGATTTCAATAGAGGTATATTGTAGGTAGCATGGAAGGGATTACATTTCAAAGAATTCATTAGAGTATGAGGTGTCATAGATAGAAAAGTGTTTCTTTAGGTAGTTGTTTAGGCTCCATATATTTCCTGAGTACAGTGACGATGATAGGGACAACACAACTCCCAAGACATTTTGGTAGGAGTTGTACAAATTAGTTGGCACAAAGTTAATCAATGTAGCATAATTGGAGTCAGTTGGTATGAGACATAGAGGGATTATAGCTTGGATGTGGGTTCCAAGAACTCATATGATTGGTTTGTTTCATTTTTTGGATTCTTGGAGAGGATATGATGGAGGTATTTTTTATTCCAATGATGACATGGGATTCGATCATAGGATTTGGCATCCAGGTGTATATTCCCATAAGATGTTGTTTATAGTGACTTCATTCCATGCGTAGACATATTTTGAGCTCTTACAACTTATGGTGTATTGGTTGTGGGTTATTTTATGGATGATGTCTAGATGTGTGCACTACCTTGGGTGTGTTTGAGTATTTTGTATTTCCCTTATGACACTTGGAGATTATGTTTCATTGATTATTTTTTAGTTGGTAGCCATAAAGGATTTTCCAAGATGTTTGATTTTAGAGATGGATTTGTTGACATCTTTTATACTAGCCCCATGACAGTGTCTGATAAGATTCATTCTAGGATCCGATCTAGACGTGAGGGTCAAATAATTATGATCAAAGTGGCATAGTTCCAGCATGGTGGTTTCTTCTTTAGACTAGCATGGGACCCTCAAATTACATGGTTTGATAGTTTGGCAGCCGACACACATGGGAGAGTCAATTTTTATTATTAGGAGCTCATTTCTATAGTGCATTATATTGGTTTCCTAAGAGGATGATTCTATGAGGGGTGGATTGATTCTTCATAGTACTTGATTTCTCTACTAATTGGTGGCCTTTAGGAGGCCTCTTGTCTTAGTACATTACGGGATAATACAATGGGTGATAGGTGATACACATCTCTCAGATTGGTTTGGGACCTAGAGATCACTCTCAGTTTCAGTTTGTTTCAAGTTATTGATTATAGGGTTGTGATGGCATTTCTTGAGGACACACAATATTTGGGAAGGGAGGACTATAATGTCGCCATTTTTTTATTCCCTTACTCTGTAGTTGTAGATGACCTTAGGGGTTTATGTCAACCTGAAGAGAGGGTTAAAGTGAGGTTAAGAGTGATATAAGGAATTTTGGAGGAGTTATATGATTTTTTCATAGGTCCTATTATCAAATTTCTCCAATGGGATCATTCTTGCATAGTTAGATTTTGATTCCATTGCATTTCAATCGTTCCTGTAATTTGGGAGTGTTATTGGACATTATTTAATGGATTCCACTAAGGTTGTCATTTTAATAATTTATGTAAAATGGATACATTGGTGTAATAGGTCATTGGAATTGAGATGAAGAGCTCTAAATGGTGGAGAGGATTAAAAAGTGGCTTCCAATGCCCAAAAATGTTGTAAAGTCAAATAAATCACTTTTTGGAGTAAAATGTTTAATAAATAATTAATAAAGTTATTTTACTAAAGTTAAATTAAAAGGTCACTTAAGCTTAAAAGGGTGAAAGGGTCAGCAAAAGGGTGAATGAGGAAATGAAATAGGAATGCAGGTTCCCTCTCTCAGTATGCATTGCCATTTTCTAAAAAAAAATATTGATGAGCTCTTGTGGCTTTTGGATCTTGGGAAGAAAAATCCTAGAGGATGATTGTGTTTGGTGGTGAGACTATCCACCCTATTTGGTCATGGAGGAAAGATCACTCAGATATTTTCGTTCTGCCACATTGTGGTCAATATTTCATTAGTTAGCATCTGAGTTTGCATTTGTAGAAATCGATTTTGCTTGAGGAAGGAGAGATGAGCTTGTAACTGCATTTACTGTGTTGGTGGACTGCTTTTCTCTTATCTTAGGGGTTGATTTTCATTTTTTGGATTATACCTCTTGATGTTGGTCGAGCTCCTTTTCTAAGGGACTCAATTGTATTGCTTGTGAGTTATTGTTGTTGTATCAGTTCTAATTTAAAGTGAAATAAGAAACCATATTTGGGTATATTCCTTCATATTGATTAATTCATGTTTATTTTAGTTATTGTTGTTATATAACTTGTACCACATGTTTTTGGGGTATGATGAAAACTGTTTGTAAAAAATAATAAGCCAATAAACCCACGAAACAAAACCAAGCAACAAATGTAAAACATAATAACAATAACAAGGGTTCATCATAGGGGTTGTTAGGTGTATCTACAAGGTGTTTGATGGAAGGTATCTTTCATAAATAAGTTACAAAAAATATGAAGAGGCTATTATAGTGGAATAAAACCTACAACCTAAGTGTTTAAAAAAAATCATCACCCAAAAATACACATAGATTGCTACAAAATTAAGGGAAACTTTGTGATAGTAGTAGGAAGTTTTGGTCAAAGGTACTAAAGCACATCAACATATTGGTGAGGGATATTACACTTTCATTGGATATTTTCACCTTCACTCCTATATTTTTTATATGGAAAAAAAGGAGGAGTGAGGTAGGATCTCACAGGATATGCATTAAAAGTAGAAACATTTGTTGCAAAGATCAGATAGATCTATTTGAAAGTACATGAGACATTAAATAAGTCAAGGGCAAAGTAAAAGGATGGAAATTACCAACACAAAACAGAGAGAACATTTTAAATGGGAGACATAGTATGGTTACATATGCATAAGGAAATATTATAGGGTCCTGGTCCTTTTGAGGTATTGGAAAAGGTGGAAGATAATGCCTACATACTTAGTCAATCCCCATATGTGTGTATTTACTTAGTAGTGAATATGGAGAATCTAAAACTCTATGATCCCTACATGTTGGATTAGGAGGAGCAGTAGGTCCTACCTTACATAGAGGATTTAGCATGAAATTATTAGGAAATGTTGGTAAAGGAAAATTTTTTTTAGAGGTGGTCAAGAAATACAAGATAGGGGAAAGAGGACATTTGGCAGGCTGGCTTGAAAGGACAAATTATAGGAAAATCAAAGCGGTACTCAATGGAGAAGTTAGAGAAAATAGTTTCTCACCTCATTCAGTAAAATGTTTTGGGACAAAAATCGTCCCTAAACAGAGAGGCATGTTCAAGATTGGATCATTATATTATTTTTCATCTATCTCGAAGATTTTAGAGTGGAAAAATTTGGAGGAAATGACTTGTAGGTTCATTTTAGTTGCAAGTCCCATTTTGTAAAATTAGCATTCGAAACATTCTAGAGCCATTTTGAGGAATTAAATGAACCTACAAACTCGTGTCATTATTCTACACATCGAGACCTTTGCAATAGTGAAAAAATCGTTTCAATCTAAAATCGTAGGCAAAATCTATGACTCAAGCACATTGAACTACCTTGTTTTACAACCATGGTATAAGAGGCTGCCACGTCATCCCCCATTACTCAGGTATATGGGGCTATCCAGATATGAAATTTCAAGAATATTCTAGAGGGTCCAAAACTATATCACATTTGAGGGTTGAGGAAGTAAAAATCCTACCCCTAGATGGCTTTCGGGATATCTTAAATACGAGGCCACTAAGAGGAGAAGGGGTTCCATTCTATGTTATTTTATTTTGTTCCATAGTAGAGAAGAGAAATTGGGAGTGGGAAATTAGAGAGCGTAACAGAGGGGGTTAATTTTTTGTAGTAGCCTAATAGGAGATAGGTCTCTAGTAACTCCATTAGAGACAACCTTATATTCTACTTTCATTATTTCCATACCAAAGAAAAGAGACCAAAGTAGCCTCACCTTCTGCTTGGATGTTTTCATATAAGGATTTCCGAGACAAAATCTTTGTGTTATTTTGTAGATGGTCTGTGATTGTATTTTACTATTCTCTATTTTCCACATTTGATATTCATAGTGTAGGTTTAATTTTTATTTATCATTCAAATGATTTATGTTTTGTTCATCATTTCAGTTTTGGTTGAATTTAAAATTCAAATAAAGGTTTAATTACACACTATATTAAATCGAAAGTGAAAAGGAATCTGTCATTGCTTCATTATGAATAAAAGAGGTTAAATATCATCCAAAGAACGACACCCATAATTCACATCCCTAAATATTTGACTATCCTTCTTTCCAATAGTAGCCCAAAAAAGTTTAAGAAATTTTTTTGGGGATACACAACGTTCTTGTTTAGCCTAAGCTTGATAATGTTAATGTCAAACCATCTCAATATCTCCATCACAAAGTTTGTAGGAGTTATTCTCTCAGAATCCATACTATCTTCAAGATATATATAAAAAATGAATATGTGCACCTTGATGTGAATTCTACCTATACCAAAGGTGAAATCCTTGTAGAGATGGTTAGGTTCTCTAGGAAATAAAGATAAATATTAGTAGATACCTTCCTATAGGTTTCATTTCCATAATATATGATGGATTTCTTGTGAAAGGCTGGTTCGCCCTTTCTCATGCATATAAATGTTCTTAAGAGTTATCAAAGAAAATGCTCAACCGACCCTTCCTCAAGCATAGTATTATTGTTATGCAATAGCATAGGGAACTATTAATCAGTCCTATGTCATGCATGGTACTATTTTCAAGGGGTAGCCTCAGTAACTTTCTACTAAGAAAATAATTTCAAACGACATATCTATTTAAAAAAATCTTCAATCAAAACTTAGTTGACTTATACAACAACTCATACCTTAGTTCACTAGTAGAGCAATGTGTAAATATGAAAAAAAAGGAGAATTATATAGATACACATTTAACTATATGCATATATAGGAAGTTTAAAAGAACTTGTTCAAATGTTTCCATGACCAATAATCAATTCAACCACACTCAACGTTGGTAGTATTCATCAAGTCAATTTTTTTTTTTATCAAACCTCTTCTGCAAAGACATGTAAAAATTACTACAATAATTCCATGACTGTCGATTCCTAGACATATTCTTCCAATATCGACCATGAGGATATTGATATGGTACAAAACTCTATTTATGTTTAACAAACAATGCAATATTAAATTCCTACTCAACCAAAGGTGAAAGGTAGATCTACAAATCAACAACAACATCCCATTTTTTATATCATTATCAACCAAATATTCAGTAAAATCAACAAAATAATCATCAATTCGTTGTTTTTGCTACAATTCATTTCACTAAATTTCACCTAAAATAAACAAAACAAGATTAATGCAAAGACAATTTTATTTGTTGATGAAATTACATCATATCAAATACTTTTTCTATCTAATATAAGTTCAATAATAACTTAAAAAAATAATACTTTATCCATCCTCTAGAATTCAACAACTAGTAGAGCCCACCTTTCTTAATAGCTATGACCCAATACCTATAGTATGTTTTTCAAACTATAGACAAATTTAATAAGAGTTTCCAATAAGGCATGAGAAGATTCCACACAATTAACATCATTCATTCTTCTTACAATAAACTAGGCTACCAACAATATCATTGGACGCATCATCATGATCATTTGTAGAAAAAGTAGTATAAGACGGTTTTTCAAACACACTATCATAATTCTGCAATCATGAAATCCCTAAATAGTATTATCTTTCTTACCCATGTATAATGATAAAATATCATAATACTTTTTAAAATCTTGTTAATAATCAAACACTTTGAAGATTAAATATCATAATACTTTTTAAAATCTTGTTAATAATCAAACACTTTGAAGATTATCTACTTAGAGGGGAGAAACCTCCTCATGTAGCTCATCAAGAGATACTTGCAAGAAGGTAACCTTATTCCTAAGTTGGTTATTGGATTTACACAACCCATTAATATTATCCTTGAATCCTCCATTCCCTTTCGACCATTAAGAAATAGTACTTTGTAAGGAAAAATACTTTGTAGAAAAGTGATCATGGTATCCCTTCAATTTCATAAAAAACAATTCAAAGGATTTAAAATTTTAATAGGATTTTAAACTTTGTAAGTCAACTATCTCAATTTCATAGTCAATCTCCAACTAGTCCATAAATACACACTTTAAGGCGTGGTTATAAACTCAATACAACATTAGTATAGTAGTAAAATAATAAAGCCACCAAGGGTATAGGTGTTAGTCTTTAATTTTATAAAAATGGCAAGGCTACAACACATCAACAAGAACATACATCATCCAAAGCTCATATAATTGAAAAATAAAAATGTATATTCCTAAAGTGATAATTCTTTTGTAACAATCTTCATCTTAACCAAGGAACATTACTCGTGGAAAAATACATAAATTCAAAAACATTTATGACAAATAATTTCTTGAATCTTACCAATTACGAATTATACACATATTAAACCATTTTTATATACCCATAACTATATGCATCTACAACATGCTTAAATTTTATGAATGCAACATACATAATCATCCAAAACAACATATATTAAATCATGCCTATTCATAGAGTAAAATGCAAAGTGGTTGAACTCATAAATTAACTCAGAAAATAGATAAACAATTATCTTTCTAAAACAGTTACACAAACAAATACTTGGGACAAAGATTCCACCCCATTGTAGACTTGTTGTTCTAGATCTCAATAGAAAGTCATTGTTGGGTATGTGTTATATTATTTTCAATATTGGTCCCATGTAATGTACATTGATATGGGAGAAAGGGTAGGGAGGGGGTGTTCTTTTGGGTTCAAGGGAGGAGCCCCTAAATGATGTTTTATCATTTTTTGCATTTGTTTTTTTGGTGGCTTTTCGGCATGTGGTTTTCATCGATGTTTTTCTAATTCTAGTTAGGGAATTAGGGTTGTTGACTAATACAGGTGAATGGATTAGGAATTTTTGTGCGGCATGATCCTATATGTATTGTATTGTAAGCAATAAAGGAAGATGGTGAATAAAATATTAGAGGTGCAACTCTATATAGCTTGTTGGTTTTCCCGATTTGGGCTTCCAGGGTAAAAATTTCTATGTACATTGTAATGTGTGTGTTCCATTGTATCTGTTATGTTCTTATTAATAATATGTTTGTATTAATTAATTATATAAGGATAAAATCTACAGTCACCTCTAAGATCAGGATAGGAATCCACAAGAAAAGGGTGTCTCTCACTTTTCACTCATATCTCAAATATCACACAACCCACTGACATTCTCATACAACTATCCTGAATTCCACCAGTTCTCTTCCTCTTGAATTTCCCAACCCAAGGAGTGTGTCCCTTCACTGCTCTTAGTCCATCAGGCTGCACCATTCATTTATTTAGGTCTCTCTAGTATATGTAAATGGTAATCTCACTACAGGGAATTCAAAGGAACTCACTTCTAGGAAAAAGTACCAGGAAAACAACAAAAAGCACATGCTATTATAGTGAAAATCACACAAAATTTCACTTTTTAGGCCTTAAAACTTGGATGTTAATTCTTTAGCTCCAAAAATGATCCAAAACTCACCCTCCATTGCTGCACCAACTCTAGTGCTTCTTTTTCCCTATTCTCTATTTTTTTTTCATGCAAAAACATGCATGTGAAAAAATTCCCTCTTTGGCCATATGAATTTTATTTCCCCCCAAGCCAATGGACTTCTCACTCTTCTCGTGTTGATTATACTTCAAACCCATGCTCCCAATAACTATGGGATGTGACTTTTTACACCCACCCTCTTGCATGAATTTAATGATTGGGCTCTCACACACTCAACCAAAAAATAGAAGTTTGATCCAGAGGATCTAAGGAATGCTCACATAGGTCTCAGAGGATCTGGAATGTTCACAGAGGTCCTAAGTGATCCATACATGCTCAAAATTCAACCTTCTCAAATTGTTTCTAAAATTACATCAATGTGTATATCTCATTGTCAACTTCCCATCTACACGAACAACAAGTCAAACATTGTTTGCATGCAAAAGTCATGAGAAGTCAAAGTTCTAGTCAAATAGGCAAAGTCAAAGGTCAAAGTAATTGGGATAATAAAATGGATACAGGTGTCACCACTACAAGGTTGACACATGGCACCTACTTCGCCAATGATTTGGAAAGGTACACGTGGATCAATCATTGGTTGACAAGAGGTAGATAATTGGTGCAATCCTAATTTGACATGTGGCGTTGGAAGAGCCAATGAGAGGCCACCACATGGAAACCCTTCATTGGCCAGTATTCACTATTGAATATCAAAAGTTATGTAGTTAATATGGTTTGGCTCCATGACCTCCATATCCACCAAAGTGTTCACAAAGAACCACTCTACCAATGTTTCACCACATGTTACTTGATAACTATATGGCAAACAATATATACAATTTTATGCAAAGTTTCATTTTGGTGGCTAAAGGGTTGAGGGTCGAAGCTCTCGAAACCTATCCCTAGTCCATCTCCATACCAAATTACCCACACCATTCATGTTTGGGGATACAACAAACATTTCACGTGGAGCTATAACCATAAAACCTATGGTTATATATGTTACCACAAACTTCACATGAGAG
>ML778308.1:1073826-1099668 GCA_009831015.1 Picea engelmannii
ATCTTGGTATTCAAGTGTCACCGAACCAGGCAGCGCTTTAGAAATGTTCATGTAGACGCAAATCCTGGCATAAGATGTGTAGCGTCTCTGCTTCGTGGCTTCCGAGGCTTTTACAAAGTTTCCAAGGGTATTGCCTATGCCCACGAGGATCTCTTCCAACCAGAACTCCTGTGGTAGGGAGTATAGGCGTATCCATACAGGGGCCATGGTGAAGTCTTCTTTGTCCGGGCTAAATCTTTCCGTCCAGAAACGAAGAAACAGCCCTGTTGAGTTGAAAAAATATGGTCCATTCTCAAATATTTTGTCCTTGTCCTCAAGATTGTAGAGAATGATGGTGAAGAAACCCTTGGAGCTAAGTTGCACCTCATATTCTCCTTTGGGGTTCCACCAATGCTTGATCCACTTATTTAGATCCCTCTCTGTGGGCCAAAGGCCCAAGAATTTCCCAATAAGGGCATGTTCTTTCATGAACTGTGTGTGTTCTCCTACCCTAGTGGAGCTGATTAGATATCTTGGAGATTTTTCAAGTTGTGGAATGCATTTACCTGGCTCCCAAGTCCGTGGTTGTTTGGGCTGGGACGTTTCTGCTTCTGTATCCATTTTTTCTCGCAGGCCTTGCTCCCTGGCTAGAAGTTGCTCCCTTATCTGCGGCGGCGGTTCGAAGGTGGGTCTTCTTTCTCTGGCGCCGACTTTGTCATTGGCCGCCACATTGCGGTATGAGGGGGGTTTCCCCCCCTCCCCCTCACCCATGTCCATGTATCCCTAGCCCACGGGTGATCTGGTTTGCGCCTGGTTGGATGCTTCGCCTGGTAAAGAGTTCTTGCTGCGGCTGCCTATGCCGCGAGGGTGTTAGGGTTTCGCATCAGAGCCTTCAAACTATTATAACTCCCTATTCCACTGTAATTCCTAAGAAATGCAAGTTACAGTTTGCCATTACATCCAATTTCATTGATGACGTAGAGTTAGACGTTGTTCCATTCGATATTTGTAGGATGGTTTTGTGAAGTCCATAATTGTATGACAAGAAGGCCATTTTCTACAGGGGACATAATAGTTATCATGTTTTTAAGGATAGGATTGAATTCATTTTGAGAGCTCATCAAATGAAGACTAATTTGATAGTTGTCACTATAGGGCACATGCTAGCTGATGCTAGTGTCCAGGATCCAGATTTATAGCCTACGGTTAAAAGCAAAACATGTCCTTTGGTTGATGTTGTTCATGTTAAGAAGGGAATATATGTTGATGGTTCATTCTCTTTTGCATATTTTTATTCAATTCTGTTGTTTAGTTTATTACTAATCAATGGATTATGGTTGGCTACTACAACAATGAATGACAAAGTTTGTGAATTTAAGGGAATGGCTAACTTGATCAACAATATTGTTTTAGTATTCATTATAGATGTGATGAATCAGGTGCTCATTATCCAAGTAATATGGATGGATGATAATGGAAAAGTGAGGCGACAATGTCCCCACTTCATTTATGAATAATCCACTCATTGTATACTATAAGTGAGATGAACTCTATAAATTTAGATATTTCCACCTTGTCTGAGTGAGAGGAATTTTGTAAAGAGAGTTTCTGTATTGGCACCTTCTATGATGTAAAGAGTGAGAGAAACCTCGCTAAATATATTCCTATATAGCCACCTCACACTATGTTATAGAGTAAGAGGAATATCGTTAAGAAGATTTCTAGATAGCCACCTATACATACTAATTTTCAATGGAGAGGAATCTCGTTAAGAAGACTTATAGTCTTTTAGACAACAATATGGACAAATGCATTATCTTGTAATCAACTAAAGGGATACATGTGGATAAATTTGTCTTAGACAACATTCTTTATTTTGAAGAACTGGAAGAGGAGGAATAGAAGGATGCAGGAAGTTGGAGCATATAGTCCAGGAGAAGAAAGAACATCAAAGTAATGCAAAACTTTCTAGACCTGGTAAAGGAGAAATAATCCTCTTTTAAGAGGCACATAAAGATGTATGTTATAAGAACATTTAAAATACTATGTCATGTTCATATGGATGTATACCTTGAACATAAACAATTAGGTATAGATGATAACAATACACGCATAATTGTTTTCCAAGGAAGGAGTGAAAATTAATAGAGTATTGTTTCAGGGACTTCTACAGATACATCAATAGTACAAGAATAAAGAGTCCAAATGGGCAAGGCATAGATCAACATTCGACTTGTCTTGATATTGGTTGAGATGGACTATATTCATTAGAAGGAGATGGGAGTGGATGTTGAAATACAGGTACATGTATTGCGAATATTCAATGAACAAGAATTTTGTTGTCAGGGAATCTATGAGACAGAACCATAGCTATATATCATATTAGCTACAGTTCTAGAGGTTAGATTCATAGTTATATTCTAGAGAAGCAGACAAAGTGCATTATTCTAGTACCTATTATTGAAGACCCAAGATCAATATTTGTTCCCCAAATAATCAACAAGATGGAAGAGTGAAAAAGCTTCATCACTAAGTTATTGATCATAATATTCTAGTAAGATGGAAGAGTGAGTTAGAGTTACCATCACTAAGTTGTTGAATATCTATACTTTTGGTGGTCCAATTTTTTTTTAGTGGGAAGGTGTGATCTAGGAGGATCTAGGAAACACTCACAGAGGTCTAGGAGGATCCAAAACTCTCAAAGAGGTCCCAAGGGATCCATAAATGCTCAAAATTCAACCATCTCAAAATGTCCCAAAAATGGAATCAATGTGTAAACATCGTTGTCATATTTCCAATGATGCAAATGACAAGACAAATATAGTTTGTATGCAAACGTTATGAGCATTCAAAGTTTCGGTCAAACATGCGAAGTCAAAGGTCAAAGTACTTTGGAAAATAAAAAGGTGACATGTGTCACCACTAAAAAAGTGACATGTGGCACCTACTTGGAAGCTAACTGGGAAAGGTACAGGTGCATCAATCATTCATCAACAAGTGGTAGATAATTGATGCAATCCTAATTTGAAATGTGGAATTGGAAGAACGAATGAGAGGCTTCCATGTGGCAACCCCTCATTGGCCAATATTGACTACTGAATATCAAAATTTATGGAATCAACATGGTTCAACCCCATGACCTCCATAGCCACCAAATTCTTCACAAATCCCACTCTACCAACACGTCACCACATGTTACTTGATAACTATATGGAAAAAAAATATATACAAGTTTATGGAAAGTTTAACTTTTGTGGCTAAAGTGTCGAGGACCTAAGCCCTTAACCGTTATCCTTGGTCCATTTCCATACCAAATCACCCACACCATTCATGTCGTGGGCTACAACAACATTTCACAAAAAAATATAACCATATAACCTATGGTTATATATGTTACCACAAACTTCGCATGAGAGTTATATATATATATATATATATATATATATATATATATATATATATATATATATATATATATATATATCGTATGGTTTAACCATATTTCAAACAAATAAAAAAACACCGAGTTATGTGGTGTTCTGTGGGGCTCGGACCTCAGACCTACCACATATAGAACTAAGTTTGAACCAATTCCCCTATAGTTCGGGTTTGGTTACAAGAATCGAACAACATGCAATTCAGGACTATCCACAAGTTTCATAATTTGGTTAGAACAAGTGCCCAATTTAATGGAAATCATCCCAAGGCACAATACACACAATTTAATACATAGTTTTTCCTCGTAATGTGAGCCGAGGGTACAAGGCACTTAATGTAACACCATAAGGTGTGCCAAGGGGTACCTTGATGGAATTTCAAGTATTTTATATCAAATTTTCACGATTGTTTGCCATGACTTCAACAATGTTATCCATTTTTGCATTTGAACAATAGATTTCTAGAGTGTCTTCAATTTTTAATTTTATTTTTTGGTAAGCCCTTATTGTAATGTAATTTTGGAATTTTGAGATGATGAAGAATAGTCACATTATTCAAATGGACTTTGAATATGCAATGATGCATGTCAATTACATGTGTATTTGAGTTATTTTATTTTTTGTTGTATTATCTTATTTACATTTCAATTAATTCATTAGTTTATGGGTTTATGGACAAGTAAGACAAACACATGATAATTTGCAAATAGTCAAGCAATCTTCAATTTATTGAATCGGGTCTGATGTTTATGTGTGATTAAAAAATAATTTGCGTTTAAGGATTTTTGGGTTGAATTAGTATCATAGTTTATTTATATTTTGAATCAAGTTGATATCGAAATTTGTGTGGTATTTTTAAATCAAATGTTGTCCCCAAAGATAATAAAATTCAAGAAATTGGGTTTGAATTAATACCCATAAATAATTTACCCCTTGGACTTCTCTTAAAAACTCTTCAGTCGTAGAAAACGCAGCCCCCAATCACTTTACATTCCCCCTAGTAGTTGGAATAACATTTTATTTAGTTAAATTCATAAATACAATTTGCATATTACATCGCTTGGTCATGGAAAAATTCATATCTACAATATCCATTAATTAAATCGGGGGTTATAGCGAAGATGTTACATTCCCCTCCCCTACAATTGTGCACCATCCTCGATGTGCAACACCATGCCAAAATACATATACAAATTTACATCACAATACTTAGAAAAATAAAAAATTCTGCAATTTCACAACTCCAACGACAATTCCAATCATAATTTCTTGTTTCTCTCAACCTTCTGACCCAAGGAATGTGACCCCTTCACTACTCTTAATCCATCAGAATGCACCATTATTTTATCAAGTTTATCAGTGCAAGTGTCCCAAAAATATGAGATGTGGTTCCAGAACTCTAGTTGCCAAAAAATTGATTCTTTAATTTTTTTAACTTCTATTTCCTTCAAAATTAACAAAACATTGTGGGTATTCCTCCTACATAGTTTCTTCGTGCTACCAATTTGCCTCTTTAGGATTGTAACATGTCCATCAATTCTTTACCAATATGATTTCTTTGTTCTTGATCACTTTGACTCTTCTATCCAGGATGTGTACTCATTCCACTCAAAAATCCCCTTCATGCTCCACCTAGACCATAGTCCAATAAATTATGTGGTTAGGGTCAAACACATATTTCTTTAATAATGATACATGATATGCATAATTTAGTATCATAGATGCAGGAAATTCTATAATATATGCAACTAGCACTATATTTTCTAATATTTGAAAAGAATCACAATATCTTGCTACCAACTTTGGGCAGCAACCCAATCTTAGTGAACATGTTTTCACTTTCACTATTAAAAATACATGTTTTCCCACTTTAAAATATCTAAAAACTCTATTATTGTATGCATAATTTTCTTGCCTGTCATGGGTATCCTTTAAATTCTTCTTGATCCTTGTCATCTTCTCTTCCATTTCCTTCAACAAATTTGTCCCAATGACAACTCTATATATTGGATTATCTCAATTGATTTGTCTGTTACACTTCCTTCCATACAATGCTTCGAATCGACTCATTTTTAAAGAAGTCTAATAATCATTATTGTAAGTGAATTCAACTAAGTGGATATAATCTTCCCACTTTGATGGCTAGTCCATGACATACATTCTGATCATGTCTTTAATGATTTTTTTGTTCCTCTCTATTTACAGATCTGACTATGGGTGATACGTTTTACTGCGATTTAATTTTGTTCCAAAGCCTTTGAGCAAGCCTTTCCAAAAATTGGATGTGAATTTTGGGTCCTTGTCTGAAACTATTGCCTTAGGCACCACATATTACATGGAAACTTATTTCATGTAGATCTATGCAATGCTTGTTTCCTTGTGTGTAGTCTTCATGGGAATAAAATGCGCAACATTTGTCAATGTGTCTACCACCACCATGATGGAATTGTGTTGCTTCACTATTCAGGGAAACTTTGCCTCAAAATTTCTAGTGTCTTGTCTACTGCAATTGTGAATCCTTTGACATATGAGTGAGACCATTGATCTATTCCCAATTCTATTTTGAGGTATTTCATATCATAAATATACTTATCTTCACACAATGGATGAAGCTCTTTTAAATGGAATTGTTTTAGGTTTGCAAAATTGAATCTATCTCCTGTTAGAATTGCAAATGAAGAAAACACAATTCACATATGATAATTAACAATCACACAGATAAGAAACATAGGGATTTCACGTGGTTCACCCAAATGTTGGGCTACATCCACCAAGCATAGGAATCGATTGTCTTATTATTTAGATCATGGAGACAATTATCACAAACCATCTCAGTGTAACCATTATAGGTGACATTTGTGCTTCTCAAACGTTGAAGCACCCATTTCACTACAACACCTGAATCTGTCATGTATATGACAACATCATTAGCTTGTGAAACATCTGTTTTTAACCATTTCATCACATACAACAAACCTCCTACTAAACTTCCATGAGACATAACCTTTTCTTCTTTATAGACAGGACCTATGCTTGAAAAAAACTTATAATGGAAATAAATAGGGATAAAAATTGGTTTTGCAATGTTCATACTGAACTCCAACCACATCTTACCATTACCATATCTATGTACTTCCATGCCCATAATTTGTTTTTTTGCTTCTTGATCCCTCATCTGAATTGTCATGTCCACCTGAGTCATTTTCTTACTGATTTTATCCATGCTTCAGCTTGCATCGAGCATATCATTGGGAAATAACATCAATACTATGAATGTACTGTAAAATGTATAGTCATTCCTACCCTTTGAAAAATTCTGACTCGCTATGAAGGATTCAAACCTCTTGTATATTTGTCTGAGTACAAATAGGCCATACAATGAATTATCTAGCATGCAAACAAATTATCGTTGCGATCTTGAATCAACTCTTTTGGTTGTTCCATACATACTATATCTTTGTCAATGATGACCTTGTGAAAAGTAGGATCCCACACACAACATCCATTTTATACCACCATCATAACTTGCAAAGATATAAAACAAGCAAGAATTCAGAAACAAAGATTTTAATTCTAGAAATGATTTACCGCTTACCAATACCTGCAATTATTTCTTTCTGTTATGACCTTGATTCTTCTTCCATAAACAAGAAGATACATCTATCACTTTAGATGCCACTTCAGTACTCCCTTCCAACTTATAAAAGTTATCAACCTTTGTTTCCTTCATCACTACTAAACTACCTTTCGACAATGTGAGTGCTCCACCTTGACCTGTATACTTATATCCACAAGAATCCAACACTCCCAATGAAATCAAATTTGATTTAAGCTCAGGTACATAACTAACATCTCTTAATTCCCTAACAATACCATCGAACATTCTGATTCTAATACTGCCAACCCCAACAGTTTTATAGGGAATACCATTTCCCATAAACACTACACCCTCATCAATGCATTGGTAAGAAATGAACCAATTTCTATGTGAGAACATGTGGTGGGAGGCACCTAAATCTAACTTCCATTCTTCTTTATATTTTAAATGAACAGAAACAGATAAAACTTGATCAGTCATACCGGAATTTGTTAAACTCAAATTTGCTTCCTTTGTAGAGTTTTCCTTAGATTCCTTTCTCTTCCAACAATCTTTCTTGAGATGTCTTGTTTTGCCATAGTACCAACATTTTTCCTTACCCTTTCTATGTCTTGACTTAGATCGAGAAAAAATTCTCTCATTCGGCTCTTTAGTTTGACCTCTGACCAACATCGCCTCTGAAGTTGAGGTTTCCTTACTAGATTTTCTCCCCATCTCCTCAGCCAACAAAGCTCCCACAACAGAGTCATAATCTAAAACATCTATTGAGCTAAATCTAATAGAGGTGACTAGATTATCTCAAGACTCAGGCAATGAACACAATAGTGTAATAGCCTTATCTTGATCATCAAATTTAACTTCCATACTAGTCAATTGAACTATAAGAGTATTGAAGGTATTTAAATGGTCAACAACTTTTGTACCTTCTTTCATCCTCAAACTATACAAATGTCTCTTTAAGTAGATTATGCTCGTCAAGGACTTCGTCATATATAGACTTTCCAACTTGCTCCATAAGCCTGATGTTGTATCCTCTCCTATGATATGAAACATAACATCATTCGCTCGACATAAACGAATGGTACTAATAGATTTTTCATCCACATCTTTCCATTCCTCATTCGTCATGGTTGTTGGTTTCTTTGACTTTCCTGCCAATGCTTTTTGCAACCCTTGTTGCACCAGTAAATCCCACATCTTGAGCTTCCAGAGCTCAAAATTAATTTTACCACTGAACTTTTCAACTTCAAACTTCGAACTCTGCATCTTAGCCATTAGCACAAATTTTCCTAATACCCACTGCTTATAAAACCCAAGGCCCTTAAAAACTAATGTGGAGGAATAATAAAAGATTTAATAAAATATTTAGTAAAAAATCTTTTACCAACTGTTAAAAACCAAATATCAATATAGCATAGAAAAACCTCATAATAAGTACTCAACACCTTGAAAAAGAGATAATTTTAGATAATAAGCCTCTTCGAGGGGGAAACCTCCTTTTACCCCACACAAATGTTCAAGTACAAGATGATTCCAAATGCAAATGTCTCCTTGGTATATATAGGAGACTAGGAGGTATAATTACAACTAATGGAATATAGCTGACATAAATAAAATAAAATTACTAATGTAATATGCCCCAATTAAGGGGAAATGAGCCAATATTAGGGCTTAACATGCCCCTCCCCTTGAGACAAGAGTTTCCCGCAACGCTTGAGTAACTCTGGATGCTTCTATATAAAAGACTCATCTTCCCAAGTGGAATATTCAGCTGGTAGTTTCCTTCATTTAATGAGATACTCTGAAATGGATCTATTCCTTAGCCGGTGAATTCTTATGTCAGTGATGGCTTCAGGCTCCAATATGATTTTTCCGTCCTCGTCAAGTTCTGGAAATATAGTTTAAATTGGGATCTTATCGCCTATAAACTTCTTGAAGCATGAAACATGATAAACTGGGTGTACTCGTGAAGATGCATGCAACTCCAATTTATATGCCATAGTACCAATCTTTTGAAACACCCTATAAGAGCCATAGCACTTTGGTGATAATTTATTATCCTTCTTGGCTTGCTTGAGGTACATCTGTTTGTATAGTTGTAGTCTTAAAAACACCCAATCCCCTCCTTCAAAACTTCTTTCACTACGATGTTGATCTGCTTGTTGTTTCATGCGATTTTGTGCCATGGTTAGGTTGTCCTTTAATATTTGGAGAACTTGTTCTTGATTCTCGATGTGATCTTCCACTGCTTGAACCTTAGATTTTTATTTTGGAGAAGAAGTGATGGAAGGAGGGTGGTATCCATATAGTGCCATAAATGGTGTCATTTTTGTTGCAGTATGAAAGGAAGTGTTATACCACCATTCTGCCAAGGGAAACCATTTGAACCATTAGGTTTGTTTATCAAAGACAAAGCAACGAAGGTATCCTTCCAAACATTTATTCACTATATCAGTTTGTCCATTAGATTGAGGATGATAGGATGAGATATGAGCCAATTAAGTACACAAACAAGAAAATAAATCTGTCCAAAAATTTCCAGTGAAGATGGGATCTCTATCACTTACAATAATCTTTGGGCTACCATGTAGCTTTTGAACTGTCTCCATGGATGCGGTGGCAACTATACTAGATTTGAATGGATGAGAGAGTGCACAAAATGTGTGTACTTGGTCAGTCTATCAACAATCACCATGATGACACTCTTTCCTTCAGACTTTGGTAACCCTGTGATGAAATCCATGGAAACCTCCTCCTAGCGCTAAATTGGGATGGCTAATGGTTGTAAAAGACGTAGGGTCTTTATTGTTTCCACCTTATTTTGTTGGCAAACCAAACATTCTGCCACAAACCTTTGAACATTAGTTTTAAGGCCATCCCAAAAAACATCCTTCTTCACTCTATGGTAGGTTTTCAAAAATCCCGAGTGCCCTCCTACTGGAGAGGTGTGCAATTCCAATAGTACCTTTTGTTTGAGTTGGGAGTTCTTACATAAATATAAGCGATATTTGTACCATAGTGAATCATTTTTCCATGTAAATGTATCTGATGCACTAGAATCCTGCTGCAACCTTTGAATGAGAGTCCACACTTTTTCATCATTCTTCCATTCATCCCTTGCTTCTATCATCCAATCGGGTTGGATGATTGATATAGCACAGAGAAAGGCCTCAACACATTCATCCTTTCTTGAGAGTGCATTTGCCACAACATTTTGCTTCCCCTTTTTATAGACGATTTTAAAATCATAACACAATATCTTGGTTACCCAGTTTTGTTGTTCTTCTGAAGATAGTCTTTGTTCCAAGAACTATTTAAGACTATCATGATCTGTTTTGACCTTGAAGTGCCTACCTATTATGTAAGGACGCCATTTCTTCAATGCATGTAGTATTGCCATCATATCCTTCTCATAAACGAGTTTGTGTAAGTCCTTTCCCTCGAGTGGTCGACTTTCAAAATCCAAGGGCCTTCCTTCTTGCATTAGTACAACACCAATTCCATTTCCCGAGGCATCACATTCCACAATAAAGGTTTTTGTGAAGTCTAGAATGGTCAAGACAGGAGCTTTTCACATCACCTCTTTAAGTTGTTCAAAAGCTTTAGTGTCCTCTAGAGTCCATGAAAATGCATCCTTCTTAGTTAGTGTTGTTAAAGGTGCTACTATTCTTCCATAGTGCTGAACAAACTTGTGGTAGTAACCTGTCAAACCCAAAAATCCTCTAAGATTCTTCAATGTTTTGGGAATCGGCCAGTCCATCATGGCCTTAATCTTGTTAGGGTCTACCTTGACACCTTCATGAGATACAATATGACCCAAATAGTCTACCTCCTTCACTCCAAAGAAACATTTGGATGGTTTGGCATATAGTTGTTTCTCCTTTAGTAGTTGTAGCACCTTGTCAATATCTCACACATGATCCTTCCAAGACTTGCTATAGATTAGTATATCATCAAAAGATACTAACACAAATTTTTGAAGGAAAGTCTTGAAAATGGAATTCATCAACCCTTGGAATGTGGAAGGTGCATTTGTAAGTCCAAAAGGCATGACCAAAAATTCATAATGGCCTTCATGGTTTGGAATATTGTTTTTGGGATATCTTCTTCCTTCATTCTAATCTGATGATACCCTGAACGAAAATCCAATTTTGTGAAATAGATTGCTCCATCTAGTTCATCTAACAATTCATCAATGAAGGGAATGGGAAACTTATCTTTAATATTGATCTTGTTGAGCTCTCTATAATCTGGAAACATACGCCATGAGCTATCTTTCTTGAATACCATTACCACTGGTGCAGAGTAAGAAATTTGGCTAGATCTAATAATGCTAGCCTCTAACATTTCTTCAACCATGATCTCAATTTAACTCTTCTAGGCATAAGGGTATCTGTATGGCCTGATGTTAGGAGGAACACTGCCAGGAATTAGGTGAATTTCATGATCATGATTTCAAGTGGGTGGAAGAGCTTTGGGAATATCTTTAGATACATTGGAATTCTTATCAATGATCCCTTGGAGATATTGAGGAATATATGGCTTAGATGTTTGAACATCTAGTGAGCATAGTTGTGCAATAATGCATTGATGCCCCTTTTTCAATAATTTTTTCATGCCATTAGAGCTTATGACCTTATTGGGTTTCCCTGCGATACCTCTTCACTCAGTTTCTTTTCCTTCCAATGAAAATTTCATGAAAAGTTCTTGAAAATTAAAAGTCATTGGTCCTAATGATTGTAACCATTGGATTCCTAGTACAAAATACACACCACCCATGGGTATAGAAATCATTGGACTATTCATTACATATTCCCCATAGTAAGATTGATCTTATTGCATTTTCCTGAGCAATTGATAGTTCCTCCATCTGCAATCATTACTTGAAACTCTGGTGCTAGATATATAAAGCAATTGAGAGCTTTGGATAATTTATAGTGAATGAAATTATGAGTACTGTCATAATCAATTAGGAATATTACCTTTTTATTTTTGATGTATCCTTCGATCTTGAGTGTTTGAGGAGTGCTAATTCCATCCAACGCATTACACGATATTGTGGGAGTCAATTCTTCAGACGAAATTGCTTCTATGTTTTCATCTTAAGATGGTTCTTTTTCTTGTTATTCTTCCTCTTCACAATCTATGTAGAATAATTTCTTCTCACCACACTTATGTCCCTTACTATACTTGTTGTCACAATTAAAGCATAAACCTTTTGTTTTTATTTCCTCCAATTGTTGAGGTGTCAACCTTGTAGTTTGATGTGTTTTAGAAGAAGGAGAATTGTTCTCTCTATAGATGTTAGGATTGGTCCTGTTAGCTCCCAAAATGAACCCATCCCTTTGGTCGCATTTTGTGGTGGATAGCATGGCTATTGGTAGTTTTCTCAATTCATTTTTGAATTTTTCTAGCTGCAAAACTTAGGTTTTGGTTTTTGCGTTAGAAATAAAGATCACCCACAAAAGTCCTATGTTCAAAATTTTCATAAATTACTTTCAACAGCTAATGTGTGTTTAGAAGATGAGTGTTAGCTACTGAAAGTGGCGACTTTCAACAGCTAGGGAGCATCTCTCATAGGCCTGTGTGCTGGTGAAAGTGTCGAATTTCAAAATATCCAAAGAAGCAGTGTCGCGGGTCGTGCATTGAGGAAAGTAGATACTTTCCATAGCTACAGAGTAGTTCTTTCAAGGTCGCACGCTGAGGAAAGTGAAGACTTTCAACATCTAAGGAATAGTTCTTGCGGGATCGTGCACTGGTGAAAGTGGTAAGTATCAACAACTGAGGGGAGTTTTCCACGGGCCGTTGGCTGGAGAAAGCGAGAACCACGTGCGTGTTATCCACGTATCCAAAGGCAAATAATGATACAATCATCCCACGTCATGCAAATCCAAATCATGTGATGATGAAAGTGGGTAATGATGGAAATTTAGTTTTGCACTTCAAAATCGGATTACGATGCAGATCTGGTTCAGTGACGCATGCTACGCACTCATGGTGTCGGAGATGGTAATTTCGAATCCGGTAACTCAGGTATAGAGGCTGTATTGCCAGACTGACAACATCAATTTGGATCAGTGCTTCCATATCACACATTGTTCACGAAGGTTTGTTAAAGTTTATAATGTTAGGAAACAGAGACAACTCCCAAAGTGCTTTCAACAACGCAAGACCTCAGCCCAATAGCATATCATAGTGTTTAGTGTGTAGAACCGTTTGGGGTTTTGAATTGCAAATGGAAAGAATGATGCTTAAACTTTTAGGGAACTTTTCAATCCCTTTCTGAGCTCCAAATGAAGATATGAAAACACCATTGGAAATATTAGATTCTCTATATGTCGATCGACTATTCAGGCATGAAAAACGGATTTTCTATGACCGAGAAATTTGATTTTGAAAATATTCTCTTTTCAACAGCTAATTCGCCGAAAATTTTGCTAGTTAGCTGTTGAAAGTGCCGCCTTTCAGCAGCTTAGGAGCGGATTTTTCGGCTAGTTAGCTGTTGAAAGCCTGTCACGGCCAGAATGTTACGGGTTTTTCCCAGATCGTAAATTTTGTCATGAGAATGAATTGAAACCTCTTCTAAGGCTTTATTAATGAATTATCAAATCTATTTAATCAGCCACTTTTGGAAAATGAAGAGAAGAAAAGGTGTACAAATGTCATTTACCATCTTTAAAAGAGGCAGAATTTCAGGGTTTTGGTAGCCACATCACATAATTCGAATTTCAGAGAGCCTTGGGAGGCTGAGCTACACATCATCAGATTTGAACCACATTTTGAGGGCCAGCAGATAAAGATTTACTTTATTTGAGGATCTATTCCTATTTTTTTAAATACTGTTTGTTTACTATTTCTGGAAATTCAGATCCATAGTTTTAGGATCTAATAACTAAATTGTTAAGCTATAAAGCTACAGAAGGAATATGAATGAGGAGGTCAGGTTTTGGATACAGGAATGTCATATGTAACAGGCCCATTGATGCTAATACTAAATCACAGTTTTCTTTCTCTTTTGATATCAATTTTCCACCTTCGTTCTATATTTTTACTTAAGTTGTCATGCCTTGAATGACTATTATCTCATTGTTTGGCTCATAGCTTAGTAAACACCTTCTTCATTGTTTATTAGACCCTACATGTGTACTGGTTTATGAGCAATTCATTTTTCGCCCACTTAAAGTTATCTACTGATTATCAATCCATGAGAGTACTGGTTCATTTGTTTATCATCTAGACTTTATGAGTACCATGTTTGAATTGAGTTATCCCATTGATCCATTTACACAAAATACAAAAACATTTTTTACTTGAAGTTACCAAGCACCTTTGGTATACAACCACAAAGGGTTTCTTGGAGTGATAAAAAATTGGCGCCGTTGCCGGGGAGAGGAGATCGAAGCTCAGCTTCCTTGGGAGACGACAAGATCCATCTTTGATGATAGACAAAGCTTGGACATCATTTGGTTGTAATCATCTATCTGGCGACTCCATGAAGAATGAATTCAGTGGCGACTCCATGAAGAATGAATTCAGTGGCGACTCCATTGAAGACCTGTGATAGATCCAGAAAAGATCACCAGAAGGAGACGAGCCTTACAGAAACAGATTTTTAGATCTGCAGATTATCTACCTTAGGGATTTCAAGAGGTACTGTTTCTTATTTGTATCTAGACCATCTTCTATTAAGCCTATTTTTCTGAATCTTTATGTTTTCAAAAATCTGAAATTGAAACAGAAAACTTGAAGGGTGATAGCCTCCATTGGTTTCTGAAATTACAAACCTAATTTCTGAGTTTGACATTGTATATAACCCAAGGAAAGAAGTCTTACCAGTTGTCCTTAGGAGAGAATTGTTCCTCTTTTTTCATCCTTCACAGACAGAGAAAAATATCTATATCCATACTAGTCTGCTTGTTGAAAAGAGTGTCCTAAAAGACCATTTGTGAAAGGTGAGGAAATCTAATCTAGCTGTTAGGGAAGATTTGCAAAAGCTTGTTCTTTCCCTGATCCATCTGAGTTTGAATAAGACTCCACTGGGAGGATCCATTTAACAAGAGATGAAGAGACTGCACTTTAAATCCAGATATCAGTTTATCAGTCTGCTTCATGAATTATTGTTGTTTTTTATTAACTCTTTCATGTTATTCCCTTTACATGTAAAGATAATCATTTTTTGTTTTGTATATTCAGAAGACTACCATCCCGTTTTCATCTATCCATCTTTGGAAGAAACAGAGACTCCGCAAACCTGTGCTATAGATGTTGATTTGATATCCTCATCACAACTTGCTCTTAAAAATGAGTCCTGTATTCCATTTCCTCTTGCATTTGATCACTTTTCTGACTTTGTCGAAATTGAAATTGACTCCAATTATACTCAGACTTCAGTACCTTCTGTTACTACTGCTGAACCTTTTCATCAACATTGTATCCCTTATGAGAAACCCACTGCCTTTCAAGCCAATATTAGGATGAAAATGTTTAGGCCTTTAAAATTGCCCCATTCCCTTCATCCTTATCCTCTTGACTGTTATGGATATCTTCCTTGTTTTTCCGGAGAGAATCAAGCTTCAGCCGAGAGACACGTGGAATCCTTTTTGGATTTTGCTGATCGTTTTTCAATTGCACATGAAGATGTGATCATGAGAATGTTTTCAAAGTCTCTGATCAAAGATATTGCTACATGGTTTAAAAGTCTGAAAGCTGATTCAATTGGCTCTTGGACCGAATTCTCTAATGTTTTCCTGAAGTATTGGGGCAAGTACAAATCTTTAGATTCCTATCTTGTTGATTTCTATGCTTTGAAACGAGAGAAAGATGAAGCCCTACCTGTTTTCAATAGAAGGTTTTACTGTGCTTATCATGACATGCCTTTGGAGGTTAGGCCTACAGAGACAGCTACCATGATATATTATGTCATGGGTCTTCATTTAGATCTTGTCCTTCTTCTGCTAGAATGGAAGTCTTCATCCTTGACCCAGTTGTTTGAAGATGCTGAAGAAGTCGAGGAAAACATTCATCTTTCCCGAAGGATCCGCGATCAAGATTTCTTGGAAAATTTGCAAGTGCATGAGCAAGCAGAATGTCAGTATACTTCAGATTCTGAGCATGAGAGTTATGAGCTTGAAACAGTTTTAGAACAACAACGGGTATGTGAGCTCTTTTTAGATTCGCATCTGAATTTTCCAACAGTTCTAGAGTACTCCAGAGACAGTGCTCTATCATCTTCCGCTAAGGATTGTTCTGAAGAAAACAATAAGTATGAAACAGATAAGGGACAAAAACCTGAAGGTGAGTACATTTCATATTCAGAATCAGATTCTTCAGTATGTGCAGAGTATTCCCGAGACAGGTATGTCTATGAAGTTTATGATCAGTTTGTAAATCAGAATGAGCCTATGATAACCAATAATTGCATTGAAAACTACATGTTCCTAGTTGATCATAATCCTTGTCATTTAAGCATTGCTCTATCATCATCCGCTGAGGATTGTTTTGAAGAAAATAGTAATTTTGAAATAGATTTGGATCAGTAGCCTGAGGGTGAGTATATTTCATATTTAAAATCAGATTTTTCAGTATGTGCAGAGTATTCCAGAGACAGGTATGAGTTTGAATTTCATGACCAGTTTGCAAATCAAAAAGAGCCTATGGTAACTGATAATTATATAGGAAACTACATGTTTTCAGTTGATTCAAATTCATATGATGTAAAACCTGTTCTATCATCATCTTTTGCACATTTGTCTGAAGAGGAAGTTGCAATCATTGATGATCAATCATCGATCTCAAAAGGACAAGAAGATGATCAGTCCTCTTATAGAGAAATGATCATGGCTGAGCAAGAGGTTACCATGGACATGCAGTTTTTTCCCGAGGAGCAGCATGTTTCTTATTTTCTTTTCAAGGATCCAGTAGCAGTTTTCATGGATCTATACTTTTCAAAGAACCTGAAAATTTCAGATTTTATTAGCTTGCTAGTGTTTCTGAGTAAGTATGATTTCCTGAAAATCTCCTTGTCACTGTGGTTGCATGTTCAACTTCATTTGTTGATCAGTAATAAAGACAAGATTTCTTCAGTGTTCAAATTGCTTGGATGGCTACTATGGAAATCAGCATTCACTTAACAAATGGCAGAGCTGGTTAGTGTAGGAGTAGGCAGAGGAATAAGCTTTCCATACAAGCAAATGAGATCTTTTTTAGTTGTTGATTTCATAAATAAGAAGGACATGTTACAGGCAGGTTACAGGCAAGCTACAGTCAGACTACAGGTTTGTTGAAGAACAGTTGCACATACAAGATGACTCCATGCCCAATGCTAAAGGCTACTGAAAATACTAGGTTCTTGGTCACCTCACAGGGAGATGCCCATCCCAGTTGGAGCCAAATGTTACCTCCCAAAATGAACCCATCCCTTTGGTCACATTTTGTGGTGGATAGCATGGCTATTGGTAGTTTTCTCAATTCATTTTTGAATTTTTCTAGCTGCAAAACTTAGGTTTTGGTTTTTGCTTTAGAAATAAAGATCACCCACAAAAGTCCTCTGTTCAAAATTTTCATAAATTACTTTCAACAGGTAACGTGTGTTTAGAAGATGAGTGTTAGCTGCTAAAAGTGGCAACTTTCAACATCTAGGGAGCATCTCTCATAGGCCTGTGCACTGGTGAAAGTGTCGAATTCCAAAATATCCAAAGAAGCAATGTCGCGGGTTGTGCGCTGAGGAAAGTGGAGAATTTCCATATCTATAGAGCAGTTCTTTTAAGGTCGCACGCTGAGGAAAGTGAAGACTTTCAACAGCTAAGGAACAGTTCTTGCGACATCGTGCACTGGTGAAAGTGGTAAGTATCAAAAACTGAGGGGCGTTTTCCACAGGCCGTTGGCTAGAGGAAGCGAGAATCACGTGCGTGTTATCCACGTATCCAAAGGCAAATAATGATACGATCATCCCACGTCATGCAAATCCAAATCATGCGCTGATGAAAGTGGGTAATGATGCAAATTTAGTTTTGCACTTCAAAATGGGATTACGATGCAGATCTTGTTCAGTGACGCATGTTGCACACTCATGGCGCCGGAGATGGTAATTTCGAATCCGGTAACTCAGGTACAGAGGCTGTATTGTCAGGCTGACAACATCAATTTGGATCAGTGCTTCCATATCACACATTGTTCACGAAGGTTTGTTAAAGTTTCTAATGTTAGAAAATAGAGCCGAATCCCAAAGTGATTTCAACAGCGCAAGACCTCGGCCCAATAGCATATCATAGTGTTTGGTGTGTAGAACCGTTTGGGGTTTTGAATTGAAAATGGAAAGAATGATGCTTAAACTTGCAGGGAACTTTTCAATCCCTTCCCAAGCTCCAAATGAAGATCTGAAAACACCATTGGAAAGCTTAGATTCTCTGTATGTCAATCGACTATTCAAGCATGAAAAACGGATTTTCTATGACCGAGAAATTCGATTTTGAAAATCTGCTCTTTTCAACAGCTAATTCGCCGAAAATTTTGCTAGTTAGCTGTTGAAAGTGCCACCTTTCAGCAGCTTAGGAGCGGATTTTTCAGCTAGTTAGCTGTTGAAAGCCTGTCACGGCCAGAATGTTACAGTTTTTGCCAAGATCGTAAATTTTGTCATGAGAATGAATTGAAACCTCTTCTAGGGCTTTATTAATGAATTATCAAATCTATTTAATCAGCCACTTTTGGAAAATGAAGAGAAGAAAAGGTGTACAAATGTCATTTACCATCTTTAAAAGAGGCAGAATTTCAGGGTTTTGCGAGCCACATCACATAATTCGAATTTCAGAGAGCCTTGGGAGGCTGAGCTACACATCATCAGATTTCAACCACATTTTGAGGGCCAACAGATAAAGATTTACTTCATTTGAGGATCTATTCCTATTTTTTTAAATACTGTTTGTTTACTATTTCTAGAAATTCAGATCCATAGTTTTAGGATCTAATAACTGAATTGTTAAGCTATAAAGCTATAGAAGGAAGATGAACGAAGAGGTCAGTTTTTGGATACAGGAATGTCATATGTAACAGGCCCATTGATGCTAATACTAAATCACAGTTTTCTTTCTCTTTTGATATCAGTTTTCCACCTTCGTTCTGTATTTTTACTTAAGTTGTCATGCCTTGAATGACTATTATCTCATTGTTTGGCTCATAGCTTAATAAAAACCTTCTTCATTGTTTATTAGACCCTACATGTGTACTGGTTTATGAGCAATTCGTTTTTCGCCCACTTAAAGTTATCTACTGATTATCAATCCATGAGAGCATTGGTTCATTTGTTTATCATCTTGACTATCTGAGTACCATGTTTGAATTGAGTTATCCCATTGATCCATTTACACAAAATACAAAAACATTTTTTACTTGAAGTTACCAAGCACCTTTGGTCTACAACCACAAAGGGTTTCTTGGAGTGATAACAGGTCCTTCTAGTAGCCATAGACATATTTTTACTTTCAACATTTCTTGCCACCTTAAATGCATTCTCGAATGATTTGGGTTCCCAAAGGAGAACCTCATGTTGAATGTTATCCTTTAAAGTTCCTATGAATACATCAATCAAGTGCTCATCTAGAATATTTGTTACCTTTATATTCAATCTTTGGAAGTTCTCAATGTGCTCAGTAACTAAACCCTTTTGGTTGAGATTTATCAATTGGCTAAAGAAGGTATTGCTCCTTGTATCCTCATAGTGTGTTATCATTTCTTCCATGAAAATTTTCCAAGTGACGAGTGATTTGAGAGAATAAATCCATTGATACCATACAAATTGATTGGGTTCTAAATATAAAGAAGCAATTCGTACCTTTTGTGTATGTGGCACATTATGTAGATCAAAGAATTGCTCCATCTGAAGTATCCATGTGATTGGGTCCTTGCCATCAAACTTCCTCATATCGATCTTAGGAACGTGGTTGGTCTTCAACCCAAAGTTGAAGTTTATCCATTCTTGATTCACCTTCCTTATTTCCTCATCATGAATTTCATGCGATGCATTTTCACTTTCAGGTATCTTCTGTTTTACGAAAATTTTCAATACTTCCATGATCTCCTCTTTTAAACCATCCATCTTTGCCTCCAACTTAGCTTCCATCTCTTATAGTTCATATTTTGTTACTATCTTATTTTGTAAATCATTTATGTCCCTACGTATTTCTTCACATTCATCAAGAGTCCAAGTAGGATTTTCTGGAGTCTTATTTGGTGTAGAAGTTCCCTTTTTGGGTGGCATGTTGGCCAAGTATCACTTTTGAACCTTGATTTTTAGGTGGTTCTGCTAGACAATATTTCTTCTGTTGTATCCCCCACGTTTCAGCCCTTCTGGGTATGAAACTTTATTTCTTCTCTGCAATGTCATAAGTCTAATCAAAATTGGATGTGCCAAGTGGAATTTATGGTAACTTCCCCACAACTTGTTGATTTTTGGCCTTTCCAGGATATCTCACTTGTATAGCATGCCCCGCACAAAATAATTGATATAAAATTCGGAAACTTGTACCATAAATACTAAAGAATATACACTATCCAATGAAACCATTCCCACTCAATTTGGATACTCTAGGAAGAAGTTATGATTTTTTTACCTGGAACACCTTCTTGAGACTAGTCAATAGGACTAGTCATATACCCTATCTTCCACAGGGTGTATCTACAAATGTAAGATGAACCAGAACCTGAAAATTTTACCAAAAATACCTTAGTAATTTATGTGAAGAGCCTCTGGAGTTCAGGGTCTGAAACATTAGAGAACAAATTTTATAGAGAAAATTCTGCAATGACTTAGTTCAGGATGATTCCAGAATGCTATCTTGTACAAGTTGTATCTCCGAAAGTATAAGGCCTCAGGATATGAAAGTTTAACCCAACGTACATTGATCCATCTACTAAATATATTCCAAGACGTTCCTTCTAAAACGTTGTAGAAAAAAAGTTATAGTGAAAATTCCAAGGTGTCTCATATGTAGTAGTGAAACCCCAAGACCTTGAGCTCTGATACCATATGTTAAGAACCAAATATCAATATACCATAAAAAAACCTCAGAATAAGTACTCAATGCCTTGAAAAAGAGACAATTTCAGATAATAAGCCTCTTCGAGGGGGAAACCTCCTTTTACCACACATAAATGTTCAAGTACAAGATGATTCCAAATGAAAGTGTCTCCTTGGTATATATAGGAGACTAGGAGGTATAATTACAACTAATGGAATAAAGCCGACATAAATAAAATAACATTACTAATGTAATATGCCCCAATTAAGGGGTAATGAGCCAATATTAGGGCTTAACACCAACCTCACCTTTAATTTAAAAAATAAAATTCACCTTTTAATTCACTTTATACATTTTACATACTATATTCCAAAATTGAGTAAACCTTTTAAAGTAGCCTCCACATGACTTACTTGTTCACATTTTCAATTTAAAAAAAAAAAAATTCAATTTTGAAAAATCCCCAAAAACTCCATACCTTAAGTTTTCACAAAACCCCACGAAATTTTATTTGAGGAGATCGATGCTCCTTCATAATGGGTGAGGGAGCGCTAATTTCAAGATTAATTCTCCCTTAGGGTTCATAGGGGAGTGCTAGCAGTCATTGAATGTGGATGGGGAGTGATGACGCTCTGTGGTGTATGATACAGGTGCACATGGTTCACGAAATTTTTAATTTCATAAGTGTGAGTGCGTCGGTGCGCCTCTAACAATGCTTGGGGAGCATAGATGACCTGTTGCTCAATCTGCTCACTTAATTCACGATCTTGCACCACAGATCTAGTTCTCATAGATCTCCAATGCAACTCTAATACCAATTTTTAGAATTGCAAATGTAGAAAACACAATTCACATGTGATAATTAACAATCACATAGATAAGAAACACATGGATTTCACGTGGTTCACCCAAACGTTGGGCTACATCCACCAAGCATAGGAATCGATTGTCTTATTATTCAGGTCATAGAGATTACAACAAAATTGCAGGTGCTCACTCTATCTCTCTCTTTGACTCTACGAGCTTACATGTATTTATATACATTTACAAGAAACTGATTATTAAATGCAATCCCTATCCATATTCTAACTTGGTCTATTTAGTTGCAACCAACGTAGAATAATAGGATCCAAATCCATCCTTGGAGGAATTCGTTGTCACCAAATCCCAACATATCCAACTTTTAGAGGTACTCTAGAACTCTCTGAAAGGAAACCAAAGGAATTTTTCGACCTTCTAACTATCCTTGAAGATGATAATATAAATCATTTACAATCAAAGAATGAATTTCCATACCATACTTTCCAATCAAATCAAGATTATTGTTTATGTTTCAAATACACACAATATACGTAGTGCATTACCAAGAAGGCTATCAAAGTTCCATATAGCTAAATATATGCTAAGAAATATTGATAGGAAACCAGAAAACCTATATGAAAGATATGGAACTACATATCAAATCAATAATATTGAGACAATATTTACTATTTTTCTATGAATATTCCCTTGTATACTTCAAGTTGCTAGCCACTACCGCTCACAACATAGTTTCCTCTCTTATGAGCCAAAATTTGTAAAACATTATCCTACAAACTGAAACTTATAATAATTCATGAAGAACAATAAAAATTCAATTGCTTCCCTATGACTATAACACAATGCTCAAACTCTATTTTCCTGGAGGTGGACAATGATGGAAAAAGACTTGTTAGGACTCTTGATAGGGTGATATGTCGATGGACCAAGATGAAAATAATTGAAACAAAAATTCTAAGAAAGTGAAGACACCACAAGATTATTCAAAGAGAATTAAAACTTCAAATATCATATTCTGAACATACTCTCGATGATGGTACATAGGATAAATGCTCCTTTGAATAAAATATACAACTTTGTATGAGAGTTCCATGCATCCCCTCCCCTTGTACAAAATCTTACATCTAATCAACTACATCTTTAAAAAAGACAACTACCCTACAGATATGTCCAGATGATTACAATAATAAATTAAATGATTATTTTACACTTCAGAGAATAAATTATGAATGTTCATTATTTCCTTGTTTAAGAATACATTATCTCCAATGTCAGTTGAAGAAGGGAAAAATGTTGTTTGAATGTAAGTTGGATTGAGAAGGAAGACTCCTTTGTGTAGAATTTTAATGACTAAAATCAACAAACTAAAATTATGTCAAACACTTAGCAACCTAGAGATAACTGTCTTCATAAACTTCATAAATGCAAAATCCCACATTCAGAAATTTCCATAAGTAGAAATACACATTGCTAAGAAAAAATATGCAACAAAAAAACACAGTGGACAACCACCCAATAACACTTAGAAATTTAGGCAAATGCCAAGGAAAACCCCAATGTGGAAAAACCCAATGAGAGAGAGAGATATATTATTATTATGCTTCAGGAAAGTACAAAACAACAACAAATCTACATTTCCAGCCAAGGAAAATACCTCACAACACCAAATCTATCCTACAGAAATCTGCCTCATTTTCTGTGCCAAAATTGTACCACTGTTCGGCCTCCTTCTACCTCATTTTCCGTACACACAGTCAACTATACGGCCCAAAAAAAACAAATAGAAAACAAAAATATGCCTTGAAATCCATGCCTGAAATTCCTTGATTTTCATGCCAAATCCGTATGGCTATACGACCATACTGTACGGATCCATACAGTATGGCCTCCCATAGCAGAAAAATATTTCGGCCAAAAATTCACAGAAACATTTTCTCACGAATCGTGCCTTCTTTCCTCGAAAAACGTGCCCTCTTTCTTGCTCACTTTCTTCTCTCAAGCATGCTCGGAAAATATCTCTAACTCTCCTCCCGATGTGCTCTCAACATCCTCCCGATGTCTTCACAACATGTCTTGCACACTACCCAATGCATTCTTTTATAATCTGAAAATGACATTTTCCCCCCAAAAGTGTCTTTTCACCTTCCCAACCCTAGCTCCAAAGGCCAAGATTAGATCTTGCATTTTCCAAGATCAAGGTTCATGATTCATTCCCTCCAAAAAGTCACGTTTACAATTAAAGTGAATTTCACTTTATTACATAAGTGATTTATGAAAATAAAGTCACTTTAAAAATAGAAGGTACACTTTATTAAAAAAATCACTTTAATAAAAGAATCACTTAAAAAAACTTTATAAAATCTATTACAAAGTAAAGTGCCTGGTAGTGTAAATATTAAGGTAACATCCGCATAGAAGACAAAACATGCAGAGTACCTCCCAAGATAAAAAATATAACACTCCCTCTTAGCGAGGGACGTACTTCTGGTATCACCACTGTTAGGACCACACAATGTACCTTTTTGCCTATACTTTTTTCCACCATTATACTCTTGATCACCTACATTTAGACTCATACTATCACTTTATCTGATCATCTCAAAGGTATACAACGTCCCTTCTCATTACTATATGTTTAATCTGTTTTGCATAATATTTTACATCACTCTCGTACTTAACCATTGATTAGAAATGCATAAGTGTCCAAAGTTGCAGATTTGCATTCAAGGCCTATTGTTGAAACACAGAACTGTCCAAGGCCGTCGTTGCTGAAACACAGAACTGATGCTGAAACACATAGCTGCTACATAGTCCGAGGCCGCAGATGCTGAAACAAGGAGCTGCTACACAGTTCAAGGTCACAAGATGCTGAAACATGGAGCTAGTACACAGTCCAGAGTTGCAGATGCTGAAACCCAGAGAGAACCGACGGTGCTGAAACATGAGGAAGCCAACACAGTCATCGGTCAACAGTCAGAGCGCAATTCACGTGGCTGAAACAACCCGTGAATTGCGATGCTGAAACAACATCCACAACAACGAAGAAGAAGCTATTACACCAGCCGTAACAACAATATCTTATTCAATTCCTGTAATAGCATTCGGTTGTGTGAGACTAGGACATCCTATGCTGATTTAGAAAGAACATCCGACTTAGGATAGGATTCAGATATGCATTGTAATGATTGTATCGAAGGGATTTCCTCTTGAAATCAGAGGAAATCACCATTCGAGATATCCAAGTTTTGATACATTGAAGCAACTCCAGAGAAGCGGGACGTATTCTATTCTTCCAATTTGTAATGTGATATTTCGACAGATGAATATAAGACTTCTTTGAGTATCCTTCTCTAGCTCTTCATTCAGGGGAATCTTGTGAGAAGGGAGGGCCCACCTTCTTCACAAGATTCACCCATTAGATAGAAGTGTGTTAGTATAATTTCTGTTTACGTTTTGTTTAACTGTCGTTTGCTGAAACACTGTTTTTAATGGATTTCGCTTTGCTGAAACACTACTGACTCTGTCTTAGTTATTGAATGGAATTTGTAATTCTTTTTATCAGCAATCCTGTGTGATTATTTTATGAGGCTAGCAGAGAATTGGTTAAAGGTCCTTGCTCAGACAGAAAGGGATCGGAACATCATAACCTCTGTAGAGTTCATTTACTGCTGCAAGTGTGCTAGCCAGAGGTTCGGTTAAAAGGTTCCTGCTCAGATAGGAAGGAACCCAATTACCTAGACTTCTGTAGGTTTCGTTTATTGCTGCAAGTGTGCTAGCAGAGATTTGGTTAACGGGGTCCTACTCAGACAAGAAGGAATTACAATACCTTGTCTTCTGTAGATTTTATCTACCTCTGCAAGTGTGCTAGCCAGGGATTTGGTTAAGGTGTTCCTGCTCAGACAGAAAGGAACTACAACACCTTATATTCTGTAGGTTTCCTTTACCTCTGCAAGTGTGTTAGCCAGGGATTGGATTAAGGGTTCCTACTCAGAAAGGA
>ML778308.1:1123369-1140859 GCA_009831015.1 Picea engelmannii
TTTAGACACTTAGGAGTTAGTTAATATCTACTTGGTCTAATATGTCGTTAGGTAAAAGTGTGTTTCTTTAGTATGCATTAGTATGCATTTGTAGTTAGGCAATCCGACGGTCACGATATGTTCCCGACATAGAGTGATCTGACAATTCATACTCTCCTCGATCTTAATGGCCATTGATCCGTGGATTAACACCTGATTGGTCCATGATCTCTATTTAAAGAGCATGGAGGTTCATTTGCCGATGATATATTGTGAGAAATTATCTTGTAAAATATCTTTGTAATCTTTTTCTTTGCATTAATAAACTTCTCCAAGTGGTCGCGTTGGCTGGGGCCGTGGATGTTTCCCCGTAGGGGTTTTACCACGTGAAAACATCGGTGTGTTGATCTTTGATCTGGTTATGTGAGTGGTTACTGAAGGTGTTCATCCTCTGTTGGAATACCTGTGTTGTCGAACAAGTATCCCATGGCCTACCTACACAATAGCCCATGGCCTCCTGTGCATGCCAATTTGGCTATTGTGTATGCCAAATTGGCATGCACAACATGCCTTGTATGCAAAAGTTGCATGCACAACAAGTTGTGGCCTACTGTGTATGTCGATTGGCATACATAACAAGCCAGTGGGCATGTTTTTTATGTCTTGGCATACAAAACAACCAATTGGTCTGTTGTGTAAAAAAACATAGAAAATATATGTATTTAGTGTGTCACCTTGTTGTGGGCTTGGCTACAAAAGAAAATTAGTGAAATACTTTTTCATATTGAGTGCCATTTATTTCAAATGTAGACTGATGTTTTTTTATTTCATGTCCAATTGTTTCGAAAGAGATTTTGTTTCCTCATATTGTCCTTGCTTATAATTACATGGTTGAAGTGTTTACAATCTTTTGAGATTTTAATTTCTTAAAATTATAATATGTTGGGTATAATCCAGTTTTCATCATACTATTTTGATGTCTATCAGGTGTTTCTCAAAGATTATTTTCCAAGATTGAGTTGCAAATAATTGTTTAGAAAAACATCGAGGAAAACAACACATGCATGGAAACTCATTGTAGATCTTCGGCTTTCAGGTTTGTTTTAACTGGGAACTCTGATTTCTTTAATGCATACTAAGGAAAATAGCACACATGTGTGACACATGCATTGGAGACTCATCCTATGCTTCCATCTTTTAGGTTATCCCCGTGATGTTGGTTTTGTTTTCATTATACATGTGATGTATTTGGAGGGAACATGGTTCACATCCTCAATAGTGTAACAAACAAAAGTTGAATATATACTTAAATTTTGAAGGTTAATTTTGTCTTAAATACAAATGGTTGTTATCTATACTTGGATATTAGTTGAAGTGATTAATTGGTTGTTATTAGAAGTACTCAAAATGCACATTAATTGAAGTTTTAATTCGTTAGTTTTGATTCTTTACTTATTTTTTCCCACAAATTGCACGTAAATTGATGGCCAAAATTAGGTATTGAACAGATCCTCCATTCGTGACCTCTACATCTATTATCAACGTAACAATATATAGGATCAATAGTTTCATATATTTCAACACAACTTCAACAGATCCAATCATGTATCTATAGGACACACCCCATTTGAGGCCTATTTTGGATTCCAACATTTATCTCCTTATGAGATTCTAGATGTTATCCATACTTCATCCATATCCTACCAGAAGAAGGAGAAATAAAATGTTTCTTCTGTTGTGCATAACTTGGATAAGGTTCATAGTTGAGTCCATCCTTCAACAGACTTAGGTCAAGTAAAAGGAATTGCGTTAACAATATTGAGTTGAACCACAAATTCATGTTGGTGAGAGAGTTTGGTTGCACTTGGATAACCAGTGCTTCAAAAATCAGTAACATCACAAGATCAATCTTGTTTGGTGTGGTTTGTATGGTCCTTACACACCATATTCACTCACAAAATGTGTTTGAACACCTTAAAATATGGATTTAGCACCTCAACTTTCCATTTTTAATGCAACAAATGTCAACCAACTTAAGCTATATGATCCCCCTCACTTGTAGTAATTTGTTGCACATATATAGGAAAAGTAGTTAGAATTGGAACCAAACTGTTTTCCCCAAAATTATGAACTGGGATGGAACGGACTAAATAATTGGTATTTGTGATTCAATGAAGGATTTAGGATATGAGAGATGTCAAGAGGGAAAGGTGCTCTGCAAGATGAAATGATCTATGCATGAGTGGTGTTTGAGAGAGACGTGTAGAGTATTTATAATGTATGTTTGACTAATGTTGCATGGAAGTATGTGTGTTATATGTTTTGGTATACAATGAGAATAATTTATTGTTATAAATAGTGCCAATATTATGCACAATCTATATGGCTTTGTTTGACATCACAATGTTCATTTAGAAAATGTAGCATAAAGGCCATAGATACATTTGTTGATGGGAAACAAACAATATGATGAGAAGTCATGTGTGGGTTTCTTGGTCAATTGACAATATTATAATCATAGAAATGTATCTTGTGCATTGATGGATAGAAGTTTGTAACAATGATGAAAAATTGAAGGCACAAAATGAAGTGGTGGTTCATGAGCCAAGGTGAATGGCACAATAAATTTTAGAAAGAAAATGAATAAGTAATTGGTTCATGTAATTAGAGACCTTGGAAGTCTGATATCCATAAAGAAAAAATGAGGTCATGAAGAAGTTTCCACATGGCCTAATAGAGCGTTGGTAGAAAAACTTGTGATTCATGCCTCTGAAAGGATGTAGGAATACCAACACAACAATGATGATGTTGAAATATACTTATTTCTAATGTCATTCTTACAACACTAATGTTGGTCAAGGTTTATAACCAAATCTAGTAGCGATTGTTGGTTCTAATTACAATTAACTAGATGTTTTTAAAAAAGTGTTCTAGGTTTATATGTATCCAAAATAATACTTACAATGGAGGTATTAATGTGAGTGCTCATGTGGTGAACAATGTGGTTTTCAAATATTTTTCTAGTGGTGACAAAAAATGGTTTTGGGGACAAGTTTCTTGATGCGAGATAAAATAAAAATCATTCTAAGACACGAAAAGAAAGCATAAGTGTTGAAGGTGCCTTCCAAATGTCTTAAATGGTAGTGATAAAATCCACCAAGTAAGGAAAGTGAAGGTATGAGTGAGAAATTGTAGTAATCTACACCTAAGATGATGAAATACAAGATATCTCTCACTATTTATCTCATGTGCTCTTGCAATCCCATGAGTATGCCACTTGGTGATAAACATGTGATAAACATATGGCTACCCACTAGGATACCTCTTTTCAAGTCATGGAAAAAGGGTTACCACCCTCCTGGGTCAGGAAACACATGGATATGAATGATTTGGGTGACTCATAAAGATATAATACTCCAGCCTAATATTTAACATCAACTTATATGGCACACCCCTTATCTACTACTAGTTCTGGTTCTTCAGTTCAATCTGCTAAATTGGAAGGTGTTCCTAATCAAAAGAAAAGAAGTGATATTTTTCATGTTAGGGTTATCGTGAAGCATACAAACATTGATACTTTGTTTGATAGTGAATATCAATTTAATTTGATATATGAAGAAATTGTTAAAAAGTTGGGTTGAAAGAGAACATCTCATTTCAAACCATATCCATTAGATTGGGTGTGCGAGGATGCTAAGTTGCAAGTGATGAAATAGTGTAAAATCATATTTGAAATTACATCCAAGTTCTTTGATGAGGTTGAATTAGATGTTTTTCCACTTGAAATTTGTGACATAGTATTGGGTAGTCCATACTTATTTCATAGGAAATATTTATTCTATTGTGAAGAGAACAAATACTTCCTTTTCAAGGATGGGATTGAATATATCGTCATAGTTCACTGTATTAAAACTAATATTTCTTTAGTGGGTACAAGACAAATGAAGAGACTTGTAAGTTCTAGTAAATACTTTGTTATCATGATGGTGAAGAAAACAGAGGAATATGTATTAGATGTTTTGTTGGGTTGTGATCCATATCATAAACAAGAATTGGTAAATATTATTTCTATCTATGTTGGGATATTTGGGGAACCTACAGGGTTTCCTCCTAAGAGGGAGGTTCAACATGAATTTTTTTTTCATCAAGATGCTCCTCTACCTATCATTGGTATGTATAGGTCATCAATGATAGAGAATGAAAATATAAAGAAACAAGTTTAGGATTTTCTTGATAAAGGAATCATAAGGCCAAGTTCCTCTCCATGTGGATCTCCTATTGTATTAGTTCCAAATAAATATGGTGCATGGAGGATGTGTATTTACTTTCAATAAATGAACAAGATCATGATAAATAACCAATAAACTCTACATAGAATTGATGATTTATTAGATCAATTTAGAAATGTTGTATATTTCACTAAGTTAGATTTGAGAACTGGTTACCATTAGATCAAAATTGTAGAAAGTGATGTATGGAAAATGACTTTCAAGATAAACCAGGGGTTGTTCGAATGGTTGGTTATGCCATTTGGTCTATGAAATGAACTTGCAACATTTATGAGGGTAATGAGTGATGTATTCAGGCCTTTTATAAATGATTTTTTCATTGTCCACTTAGATGATATTTTGATATTTAGCTGAACATGGGAAGATCATCTAATGCATATAAGGAAAGTTTTTGAACTTTTGAAAAGAGAGAAGTTGTATATAAATATGTCTAAATGAGAGTTTGGAAAAACTTCTCTGGTATATTTGGGATATATTGTAGGGAATGGTCAGCTAAAGATTGATCCCTCAAAGGTGGATGTCATCCTGAAATGGACCAAGCTAACCACTACCACAAAAGTTAGGAGCTTCTTAGGAGCAGTAAAATACTAGAGGAAATTCATTGCTAGATTCTCTTTTATAGAATCACCTATGCATGCATTAACAAGTATGAAACATGTATTTCAATGGGGAGGGAAGAAACCGAAAGCCTTCGAGACATTGAAAGAAAAGATAAGAACCACACTAGTTTTGCCTCTGCCACATTTGCAACAACCATTTGATATTCAAACTGATGCAAGTGGATATTCCATGGGAGAAATATTTATGTAACAAGGTAAACCCATTTGTTATCATTCTGATACTTTTACTCAAGAAGTAATTAAATATCCAATATATGATAAGGAATTGTATTCTTTGGTACAATGTGTAAAACAATGGAAGCATTACTTAATGGGGGAGGAGATAATAATTCACACAGATCATCATCCATTACATTAGTTGCAATCATAGACAAAGCTACAACAGTCACGAAACTTTAGGTGGATGATTTTCTTAAACAAATTCCATTTGGTTGTTAAGTGTAAGAAGGGTATTCATAATAAGGTGGTATATGTGTTATCAAGACTATTAGTCAATGCATATACAATATTAAAGTATAATTCTTTAGCTCATGAATGTTTTGTTGAACAATATGCTATAGATAACGTTTTAAATATGTATATGAAACACTAACTCATGGTAGTCTACATGAAGAATTGGATTATCATGTGCATGATAATTTATTATATCATCTTGGAAAACTTTATATACCCAGGGATGAAAGAGAAAATGTAATGACAGAACCACATACATCTCTTATTTCTGGTAATTTCAAGTTAGGAAAGATAGTATCACAGTTACAAAGATATTTGTATTGGCCTTGAATGAATGAAACAGTTTCCAAGTTTGTAAAAGGGTGTGTTATGTGTGCTACAATCAAGCCTTGCAACAAAAAATTGGGGTTATATACACCACTTCCAGTACCTTCTCAACCATGGGAAAGTGTGTCCATTTTGTAGGGGGTTTTCCAATGTCGACAACATGTCATGATTATTTAGATGTTTTCATGGATAGGTTTAGTAAGATGTGTATCTCAATTCCTTATAAGAAGCAAGCCATAGCTGGGGAAAAAAACACAATTGTTCTTTTCTAATGTTTGGGTTCATTTTGGGATGTCTACATATATTATATATGATCGAGACTCTCACTTCTTGGGAAAGTTTTGTTCTAGTTTATGGCAGATGATGGACACTAAGTTAAATAAGATCACAAATTTTCATCCACGGACAGATGGAAAGATAGAAGTGGTAAATATGATAGTGGTACATTTGTTATGAGAGTACAACAAAAAACATCCTAAGTTGTGGAATGAGCAATTTCACTATGTACAACATGCCTATAATTGTGTCGTACATTCTTCTACTCAAAGAAGTCCTTTTGAAGTATGTTTGGGATACTTTCCTAAATCACCTATGGAGTGTTCTTTCAGAGAAGTAAGCAAAGTGGGTGAGTAGAATGATGTTGATAAATATAAGATGTTCATTCAAAGGTTCCAGCAGGTTCATCAAGCAATATAGGAACAATTGGAGAAGAGCCAAACCAAGTACAAGGTCAAGCATGAAAAACAATGATTTGATCATCAATTTCAAGTCGGTGATCAAGTATGGTTACATATTAGCAAGGACAGAATGAAGGGTGAAGGAAAAAATCTCAAACCAATCCAATATGGTCCATTTAAGATCTTGGAGAAGATTTGTACTAATTCATTTTGTTTAGATATTCCATCTTATATGAAAATATATTTAGTAGTGAATGGTGTGAATTTGAAGCTTTACGGGCCTCCTATGATAACAGATAAGCATGAAGATGTTTACGTTCTGATAGTTGATGATTTTACTACATAATACTTAGATGAGTTGTAGGAAGATGTTATCCTTGACAGAAGGATCGAGAATTTACAACAGGGTGATGTGGAATATATTTGAGGTAGTCTAAAAGGGGTAAAACCAAACAAATAGATATGGATAGAGAATGGTAAGATGAGGGATATTTACCCTCATATAGTTGTTGAGTAATCAAGACTTTTGGTGGTCCAAAATTTTTACAATGGGGAGGAATGATCTAGGTGGATTTGAGAATGCGAAAAAAATGATTCTCTCAAAGGCCTTTGAAAACAACTTTATCACGTATATCTTAGCGAGACATTTCCAAAAACATGAGAATCTCCTCAAATGGACGTCGTATGAGAAAGTTGTGGCTCTTCAAAGTTTTGATGAAACAGGGAAACATTAGAAAAAAGGGAGTGTCACATGGAACCACTAGAAGAGTGACACGTGGCATACATATAGGTCATACAATGCTCATGTGGTCGACCAAACAATAACATGGTAGGTATAGGGGCATCATAGTCAAAATATTGTACAATGATGTGGAACGCCAGTGGATCAATTGAGGTTGTACATGTGGCATGACCATACAGGTGGAGGACATGTGGGTCAATGAGGGACCACCATGTGGTAGTCTCCCATTGGCAGAGTATACTTAAGGTCAAAAAAAATTTGTTGCAATCTCATAGGATGAAACCCAGGTCTCATGGGCATCAGTCAAATGACCTCACCATTACACTACCACTTTGCTTCTTACATATGTTTGCAATGTTTAAATGTTTGTGAAAAAACAGGATCAAGGGATAACCCCTAACCCCATAGTATATACATAGAATCGTAACTAAAGTTCACAGGGTGTGGTTCAACAAACAAACAAACTATATACCAAACTTAAAATATTGTTCCAATGGAGTGCCAAAGGGGGAGAGGTTTGCAGGGTTGAACCTGCAACCTCCTCCCACATGTACCAACACTCTAGCCAATGCACCAAGGTTTCCAATTGTTACAGTATGTGGAGTTAATGTATTAACATTATCCCATGGATTTTGCATGGTAGTTAGACCCAGAATCCCCTATATAACAAGCATGAGGACCAATGCACCCACATGGATATGTGTGCCAAATATAAGAATAGATGTCTCAAAATTTGTTCCATAGGGTATTGTTGTAATCTAGGGAAAAGTAATAGAGAGTTACCAATAGTTCCTTACACAAGAAAACATAGAATACATACATGTAGACATAGAAGAAGACATACACAGGTAATGGAAGCCCAAATAAAAACACTTTATTATATGATATATCAATACCGCACAATAGATACATTGTCTCTCATAGATCTTGTCTATTTATACTTCTCTATCTAGTTACCAGGAAATTGTAACTGCTTAACTTCCTGGGTTGGTCGATTAACAGATACCTAGACCGAGTTATACTTCTGAATTCAATGGTCGACCGACTATCTCTTAGTCGACCGTTAGGTCTAGTCGTCTGGCCCCTAAAACATCTCCCCCCTCCTTAGTTCCTTGCTCGTCCCAGGCAAGAGGGAAGTATTAAAATTTTTATTGTATAGTGATTGTTTACAAAATATAGAAGAAGAGAAAGAGAGATAGAAGGAAAGAATCTTAATATAGAGAAAATATTTAGGTTCTTTATTAGTTTATGGTTTTGTTCTCAACTGTTTTATTGTGCCTAGATCTCCACCACTGGTTGGTTCCACTGTGTCATCGATTCTTCTTTCTTTACTATCAGTGAAGGTGGTCTGAAGGATATTAGGTGTTGTATGTTTCATCTGTTGACTGAAGTTGCACCATGCATTGATTGATTGTTTTGATTCTAGGCTTAGTATCTTTATTTCGACGATAAGTTTGAATTTCTATGCTATCTCTGCAATCTGTACTGCAGTAGATTCCAGGTCAATGAAATGCTCTACCTCTTGGATTTTTTTTTCTGGTATGAGTTAAATGATTGAGTAGGCTATGAGTTTCCAGTTGTTTCTTATGACCCTCCTTTTCCATTCCAATTCTTGTTCTACAAGCCCTTACTCCATTTCCTTCTCTTTTCTAACTGAGTCATGAGGGCTTCTTTGATTTTGACATCGGTGGTCACATTTCTCATCTTTTCTAGCTTGGAAACTACTTCTTTTTGTATCCCACACTTACTTAAAGAACTTGCAAACTGAGTCAGCCATTCACTTACTAACAAGTTTATAAATGTGCCCTACTTGGAGATATCATCCAGTTTTTTTTGGAAGCCTTTAAGGTTATTGGATTCTACTACAATGACCATGGATGTTTATTCCTTGATTCTTTGAATCTCGATTGATGTTATGTTGTATTGTTTTTATGCCTGATCCTTTTCAGTTTGAAGTAGTGCCACTTGTTGTTGATTATCTTTATTATCTTTAATCATCGTTTCAATCAGGCCTTTGAATCCTACCAATGGTTCCTCTCCTTCCAACCTTTTCTCTTCTCCTAAATGTTTCCTGACCTCTTCTCTACTTTCCTGCAACATTTTTATTTTATTTTCTTTAAGTTTTGATACTCGACTTCCTTCTTTGATAACTTTCTTCCATTTTTTTGTTGATTCTTTTGAGATTACTTTATGTAAATCAAAGAGTTGGTTGTATGATATGGAGATTGGGTTAAGGGTAGTTTCGATAGTTGAAGCCGATGGGATATTTGTTCGGGTCATCTTAAATGTGATTGATATTTTTTTCTTAGTCTTCCCTGGAGTCTTTGTCGACTGTCCATCCTTATCCTATTTTTTGATGTCTATTGTTCATAGGAATGAGTTGGCTATTGTTGGACAATTGTTTTTTTTCTGGCTCTTTCTTGAGTTTCCTATATTTTCAATGGGGGTTGTTGCTCATGTTTCATCCTTTGTTCCATGTCTTGATATTTGTGTTTAGGTGGGCTCATAGGATGGATATCTAGAAGTGTTTCCTCCATGCGATGGTCTTTTGGTTTTTCTTGTTTCGGTATCTATTATGGTTGTGCCTCTATGCCTATCATTATGTCAAATGGCCTTGAGTCATGGGTTTCCACTTCGTGGTTCTCGCCTTCCTATAAGTTGACTTCTTGCTAGTCGGCTGACTGCTTGACAGAATCATGCTATTGTACTAAATTGATCAGGTGCATCGACTGGAGTGGTATTTATTCGACCGACTGTCATTGTTGTAGTTGGTCGATGTGAATATCTTGTTCGACAAATTTAGATGGTTGGGTAGACTATGTTTCTTCTTATGACTCAACAATTATCAGTTATCTTGTCTTCTTCTTGGCTAGCCATTCTTCGACTATGAATAATGGCTCAGATGGGGGCGAGTCTTTTGTTAAGTTGATTTCTACATCGATCATTATATTCTTTTATAATATTTTCCTCAGCCTGATTTCTCATTCTGTGCATGTGGTTGTGATCCGTTTTGGGGTAACAAGGATGGTTGTTCCTTCCAAGGTTTTCTTCTTTTTGGATCCTCTTTTTTCCATCTGTTGAATTGTGATTTTTGTTTTTTTTACTTGATTCTTTTTAACCATTGCCCTTTCCATGGCTTATTTCATTTCCATCCCAACCAATGAACTGAAAATATTCTTCATCATAGAAGTATCCTATCGATTATGTCTTTCTTTCTGCTTTGTTTTTTCAACAATTTTGCTTGTAATACTAGACATTTTTTCTTGAATGATGGGGTCATTGAAATTAATCTCTTCATTTGAATAAAAAAATTCTCTCCATATTTCCTCTATGTCAATGGATATTTCTCTGACTCCAACAACATTCTTACCCTTTTCCTTTTTCAATGGATTCTTTCTTTTCCCTGGTGATGGATTTGCAGGGATGATTTCCAGGGCTTCCAAATCTTTGAAAAAGGGGATTGTATACAATTATGATTCTCTTTCGTCCTCATGTTCTCCATGAGTAAAAGGAAGGATCAAAGGAAATTCTGGTTGGTGTACTTTAGGAGGAATTTCTATCTCCTGGTCTTTTTTTTATTTCTAGCTCCATGAAAAATTCTTCTTGTTGTTGGTTGATAATGTAGCTTTTTTGGTTCTGGTTCCGAATCGAATCTGCACCAAATATTGGTGTTGTCGATTTATAGTTAAATGTGGTAGGGATTTGATAGGTCCCAACATATTGGTTGCTCAACCTGCCACATATGTGAATTACCTTTCAAATTTCCGACCCATAGTTAGAACATCTCGTGGGGTTCCATTGAACTAGATGCACTTTTTTTTCTCATGCAAAAATTATATATTTCTACATTGCTGGGAATTTCTTATGTGTGAACATCACCTCACAAAATGGGATGTAATAATCCATTGATAACCATATTAATAGAAAAGGGAACTTGATATCCTTGTTGGATCCTTGACACTCCTTACAATTGGTTTGGATGATGTCGACTAGGTGCTCTGACCAGTTGAATTTTTTTTGTTTTTGAAACACTTGAGCTATTGATTCTATCATCGTTATTTTGACATCCAATGCCTGACCAACTGGTGTAAATAACATGGATAGGATTACAGCAGTCCATATTTCACGTAGGTCATTTATTTTATTGATGACTATCCCATTAGAGTTTTTAGTTGTTGTTGACACCGTTAAAAATTACATCCAATCATTAGTATTTGATGTTTTCAACTCTAAAACCCCTATCTTTGGAATGTTGGGAATGTGTTGAATAATCCCGCTTGTTATTTATATGAGTTTGTTGAGCCAAATGTATCCCTGATGAAAACATATGATAATAAATTTTTCTACTTCTTCCTTCCATCATCCTAATTCGATGACTTGTGGTGCTCCCAAAAGATGTATGATTCCATCTTTTTCTAGGAACTCAGTTTTAGGCTTCCAACATTCATTCTCCATCCCCCATTTTGTAAAAATATCCCATTTCTTTCTCCATTCCAAATCCTCTAGTCGCACCTATCATATGTTCTCCATCCAAATTTGCAATGGTTTCATTGTTGTTTTGTCGAATCTTTGTCTTGATATCGACCCTTCCATTGCCTCGACAACTTGTCCTCTCATTCTCATCATTTTTGTGTCCATATTGGCGGTATTCCACAAGTTGAGAGAGTTTTCAAGTTCACCTGATTGCACGATCGTCTCTATACTCGACTACAGGGGAGAAAATAATAATGAGGTGAATTCATATCCATCCTTCAAATTTATAGGTGGTAGATCAAAGTTCAGATTAAATGCATCTACTTGTTCCCTAGATTCCTGTGCCTCTGTCATGATTATTGGAGATACAATTGACTTGTATGAGTCGACATCTAGGATATTTCTTACTTGGAATTCACGTGGGTCTTGTCGATCATTAAATGGAGCACTCTGTAATTGGTTATCATATGTGTCGAGGCTGTTGTAAGTTGTATTTGTGTTTGTACAATGATATCTTTATCGCTTCGGCTATTAATGTTACTTTTATTATTTTATGTCCTTTCCTTCCATGACTTGAATGTGTTGGCTTTTCTGGAGTCAATGTTTTTATGGTCATTATTACCTTTTGTTTGGTCGACTAAGTCTCCTCTCTGGATACATGGTCGATATATGGGTCAACCGACTGGTGTTTTTACATTGTAGGGTCCGATCTTGTCGGATCTACTTAGTCAATGTTCTTGATGGATAGCCTTATCCTCCATTTTTTTGTGCATACTCTCGTTTGTATGATAACCACACTCTCTTGTACTATGCTCGCTTGAACCTCGTTCTCTTGATTGGATATGTCTCAATCAATTGATTTATTTTTCAAGAGTGTTTTTCTAAAGTAGGGAGATGGGATGGTGTTTCAAGCATGTCTTGTTCTTCTTTGTCTATAGCTTGACCAAGAGTTTATTTCTCTCTCCATTCTTCCTTTTGTTTCTTTACTTTGAGGATTTGAGATCCTTTTAATACTTAACTTTTCTTCTGTCTTTTTTTTTTCATATACATGTATCTCTATACTTGAATTGTGTAACTAACTTTGGTTTATTATAATACAAGCATGATTTATTTTCTTAATGATGATATTAGTCTATGTTTTTCTAACTTTGACCATGTTGTTCTATCTTTAGTCAGTCCTTGTTGGCATATTTTCCTTTATTTTTTTTCCATCAAGGATTTTTTCCTTCTATGTATAACACTTTTTTGAGCGGGCTCCATTAATTACTTTCTTGAATGGATACTTTAACAAGGTTCGAAGTTTGACCGCTCATGTTGGTCGAATGTCTTCAATAACATAAGTACCAAGCCATATTTTTTCTAGATTTCTCGGTTTTCCTTTTACTCGGCTACCATATAACAAGACCAGGTCTCCATTTTTTATGTCATTCTTCTTTAAGTGGCAGTCATGCCATGATTTATGTTGTTGTTTTTTCACTTCTTGGTGATGCATTGCAATTACTCTTTATTCTTCTAGTTTATTTAATTCATACAGTAGGTCATTTATGCTTATGTCCTGGTAGAATTTATCCATGGATTCTACCCTATTGGAGTTGAACCAAAAGTGAAATGGAATAACATATTATTGTCCATATACTAAATTGAAGGGATTTTGTCCAGCCGATTGCTGATAAGAAGATCTATACACCCATAATACTATGAGAATTTTATCATCACATTTGTTTTTGTCGTCACCACAATTTTTTGTGAGTCTTGTATGTAATGTTTTATCGAATGCTTCGACAACCCCATTTTCTTGGGGGTGATATGTTGTTGTTCATCTGTGGTCAATCATAAAATTATTTACCAGGACTTGGATTGTTTCATTTATGAAATGCGTTCCCTGGTCTCTAATTAGTGTAAGTGTAAATCCAAACCTTGTGATTATGTTCTCCTAGATGAACTTCGATGCCACTTCTTTGGTACATGATTCGAATGGTTCAAATTCTTCCCATTTGGTTACATATTCTACTGCAGTGATAATATATTTGTTTCTGGTTCTTTTTTCTCTTTGAGGGAAAGGTCCAACAAAGTCGATTGCCCATATTTCAAATGATCAATTAGAGCTTAATGAGGTTAGTGGCATCTCATTCTTCCATAGAGGTTGACTAATCATTTGAAAACTATAAAAATTTCTAACTTTCTGTCGACATTCTTTGTGTAAGGTCGAACACCAAAGACCCACTCGAAGTATTTTTTGAGATGTCATGTCGGCCTGGAAATGGCCCCCAGCTGGTCCTGCATGAGCTTCGTTGATAATTATTTCTCTTTCATGTTTGATAGTGCATCTCCTTAGGATATTGTCTGGTCCCACTTTTTACATATATCCATTTATAATGGTGAATGATGTTTCTTTTAGGGATAACACCTTCTTTTTACTTGTTGGGAGATCATTTGGAGCCTTTCCTTCTTCCAATTTTTTTTTTATCCCCTCTGTATATTTTGGTGCATCTTCGATTCGAAATAGATGTGTGTCTGGAAGGTCATCATCTATTCCCATCATATCCTCTCATGTTTCAAGTCAGGATAAATGGTTGGGTCAGATGTTCATTTTCCCAGGTCGGACGATTATTTCAAATTCAAATTCTTGGAATAATAGTAGCCATCGAAAAATCTTTCCTTGGTGAACCCGATTATTAACTAAAAATTCTAATTCCTGATGATCTATAAAGAATGTGAAAGTATTGGAAAGCTAGTAATGTCGAAACTTTTGTAGTGAAAATATCATTGACAAAGATTCCCTTTCTGTGGTCGAATAGTTTCTTTCTGGTTTGTTCAATTTCATAATGGTGTACGTATTTTGGTGATCGATTATGTCATCATATGGTTTCACTAGAACTGATCCAACAACAAAATTTGAGGCATCGACGTGGATGTGAAACCTTCTCGACCAGTCATGAAATTTTAATACAAGGGGCCTCGACTAGTTTTTTGTTTAATAGTTTGAATGATTCTTGGAAGTCTTTACTTCATATGAACTCAACTTCTCTTCTGAACAACTCATCCATTGGGAATGTGATATTTGAATAATGGCATACAAATTTTCTATATTATCCCATGTGTCCCAAGAAAATTTTAATTTTTTTCTCATTTACGGGTGGCTTCAGGTAGAGGATGATTTGGATCTTTTCCATGTCGAATTTTACTCTGTATTTGCATACCACATATCCTAACAAAATGCCAATTGGTGTGGGAAAAATGCACTTATTAATGTTAATGGATAGTTGGGTTTTTCTGCATCATTTCAACATCAATCAAAGCCATTGTATATAATTTTTAAATAAGTTGTATATTGTCCAGTCATTGTATATATATATACTCTTGGAATTCTTTGACCACTATTCTTGAGAAAACTATTGGGGAATTCTTTAGTTTGAATGGCATAACTCTATAGGAAAAAGAGCCAAATTCTTAGACAAATGTTGTCTTTTGTTGATCCTCTTTGGCTATTGGTACCTAATTATATCAAGAGAACCCATATGTAAATGAATAATATTCATGGCCTGCAATTTCATTAATTATTTTATCAATGAAGGGGGTGGGGAATGAGTCTGTCACGATCAAATTATTGAGCCCTCTCAAATCAACACAAATTGGTAGTTTCTTGGAGTTGTGATTTTTAAGTTGTACTACCATAGGGATTTCCCATTCTACTTTTTTGATTGGGTAGATGATGCCTACTACTAGCATTCCCTCAATTATTTTTTGGACAATGGGATTATATTTGTGGGCTAACTTGTATGGATAGTTTTTAATCAGATTTTCCCCCGGGATAAGTTCAATCTTCATTTGTCCCATTTCTTCTAGAAGTCCTTTTAAATTTGTGTAGTCTCATGAAAAGACATCTTGATATTCTTTTAGCAGATCTATTATGTCAGTTGTCCTTTTTACCGACCAATCATTGCCTACTTGTACCATTTTTAGTTGATCATCCTTTGATATGTTGAATTCTTTAGTCTTGATTTTACCATTCATCCACTCTAATGGTTTTTCTTAATCGTTGTACTATTCTCCTTCTTCGATTCTGGTAAAGATTTTTGTAAATTTGGGTTGTTTGTGATCTTCCTTTTCTTCCTTAGATATGTTTAGTATTGATTTTACATTGTTTTGTAGCATCGGATGATCCTTTTTCCATTTGAAGCTCTGTCCTGGACAACTTATATTCTCCATTTTGATTCTTCGAGCTATCATAATTCCCTTATTTTATGTCAAAAATGAGGTTGCAAGTTGTTGTCAATCCAAGGACGACCATCATCTTCCCTTTTTATCTTTGTGTAGCTAGAGTCAATTTTAGAGGAAAATTTTAATCTGATGTGCTTCTTCTCTTAGATGTTCCTCTTCTGAGGTGAATTTGAAGTCTTCGATAAAATTTTCTTTGATTTCAGACCAATTTAGTGTATGACCACAAGCCTCTTCAATCTTGTACCATTTTATTGGTATTTTGTCTAACATGCTTGGAAACATATGGGGCCATACCCTTTCATCTTTGTATCTGATTATGTGCCATTCCTTCTCAGAATTGTGAATATGTTCAAGTGGATCATACCTGATTTTAAAAGTGGGAATGTCAACAGTTTTGCATAGTTTCTTTTCCCTAAATAATTCATGTATTATGTTGATATACTTGTCCACGTTTGAAGGCTAGGGGAATGTGTTTCCCACCATCTTGCAGCATAGCATATGAAGGTTTCTACTAGGCATTTAGTCCTTCCATGCTCTCTAATAGATTTGGAAATCACTTCGACATGTGTCGAAGGTGCATTTTGTTCATTATAACGTAAAGTTGATTGTTCTGTTGTCGATCGAAATGAGGGTGGGATTCAGTCGATGTGTCTTTTCATACACCATAGTTATTGCTTGGATCGAAAATCATGTCCTTAGCTCTTTTATGGGAATAAATTCATTGTACCAAGAATATGTTGCATGTGCTTTGTATTTTTCTAACTGCTAGTTATATAAGGCTAAGTCTAAGTTATGGTTGACCAACATAGGATATTCTCTCAAAATTTATCCTTCTGAGTTTGGTTCAACATAATATTTTTTCTCATTGACTATTTGATAAAGGAAGTGAGCTTCTTGATCCTCATCCGATGATTCATTCCATGGTTTTACTTCTTTTGGGTCCAAAGGGATGAATATTTTTATTTTTCTTCCTCTTAATTTGATTCTATCTCTTTCAAGGGAGATAATCGCTTTCATTTTTCAACCCCATGGTCGACCAACAAGTGCAATGTATGTGGAATCCCCTTGACTAGGTTAATTACCTCAAATTCGAATTGTGTCAATATACCTATAATTTGAGTTTCAACATTTCTAAGTATACTAATGGGCTATATCAATATTTGATCTGCCATCTTGCGATAATTCAAAGTTGGTGCTAATGCAGGTCGGTTCATTCTTATCAATGTTTCTCTAGGTAAGATATGGACTTGAGATCTGAAATCAATAACTACTTGTTTGATCAGTACTTCAATGATTTCCAGATTGAATCGCAGGTCATAATCTTTATGTTGATAAGATATCTTCCTGACATCCTTGGAAGGTCTTTTTCCTTATTTATACTCTCTTAATATGTTGAGAAAATCTAGCAATCGATAGACTGATTGTTTTTCCTTTAACAATTGTAGGAATTCTTATGTAGTGTCATCATTTCATCTTCCTTTGTTTTTCTTATATTGGTTAGAATTATTTAAGAATCTAATGGACTCCATCATAATTTTTTCTTATTTGTATGGATTTGGGAAGAGGCTATTGTTTTAGGATAAATCCGTAAGTGCGGACACAAACCGATCTCCCCAGATCCACCTGGATCTGGAACAAACAGTGACAGAATACTACTCTTTCCCTAGTTCTAAAGTATTGAATGGACAAGAGAAGAAGGATGATATACT
>ML778308.1:1150621-1237779 GCA_009831015.1 Picea engelmannii
GTACTGTCTCCAAAAGAGTGATTTTAAGAAACTGACAAGTGTAACTTTCTTCATGAAAATGATCTTAAAGAAGAGCTAGATCTTCTATCACCATGTCATTATCATGTCATCATCTTGATAACCAAAAACGAGGATAACAGCTATCCTTCCCTCTCAGTTGATCTTGTGAAGGGGTATTGATAATATCTCTCCCATCACCAGATCATGTTATTATATTTATGCTTTTTGAATTGAGTACTTCTTATTTTGATAATGTATGTATAAGATTGATCTTTTTTCTAGGCATAATCTTATCGAGTACTATTGGAAAATATTCAAATGAATGGTCTCCGACGCTGGATATACTACAAAATTTCAGGTCAATCTGATATTTTATGAGACCGTCTGGGCTAATATGGTTGTCCTTTCAACAATTTTAATAGTAGGTTTAACCCCAACTCGGACCACGAACTCTGAATCGACCTCGACTAGCACGTCCTCATCCTTGACCGTAGAAATAATTTTTTCAACCGTAATTATTAGTTTGGTCAGTAGATTTTGTATGATACAGTGTTTGTACGTTGGCTCGATTTTGTGCATTTAAATAATATTCTAGTGTTTTAAGGTTCCCGTGGTGTGATTTTTCAGAATTGTTATCCAGATTTTACTATGGAAAATCCGGATAACAATTCTGAAGATTCTAGTGCTCTGTGACTATGAGTTTCATAGATATGACACCACTTAGAGTTCTTTAAATTTTGTGGGAATCCCATAACTTATGAAACACAAACCAATGTATTATTGGGTCCTCATATCCCTCATAGGTGGGGATGTGGTTAAATCCAATTTTTATTTTCTTTTAAGGAAAATGTTTTTTTTGTGGTGTTTGCGTTACCACACTTTTCGACTGAGTTGTCAAGTCTTCAGTCGATTTTTCTTGCATAACTTATTCTATCAGTCAGTATTCTACTAGATGTTATTAGAGAAATAAATACTTCTTGTCAAACATATAAAGTACTTCTTCATTCATGGAAATTTGGTCTTTTTACTCGACTAAACGTTGCTCCAATGGTCGTGTTGGTTCACAAATCTGATTTATTAAATTAATTTCTTCTCTTGATACTCAATTTTGTAGGGGGGGTGAGTCGGTCAGATCCTTGATTTGGATGAGCATGTTTTTGGTTTGATTTATTCCTGGTTCAATGATGGTTGTGTCTCTTAGGTTTCCATGCTCATCAGTTCTATACCATAATCTTGCGGATTGGTCATCGATCTGAATTCTTTGCAGGAGGAACTCTTTTCTTCGAGATCTAGTTTCTAGAATGAGGGAAGAGCATATCTCTGGTCCTAACTCTTCATAATCCATGATTTCAATTTGGGCTTCTGGTTTATAGAAATTCATTCTAGCCTCTATCAATTATGCATCACTTCTTTTGTCAAGGGTCGTTGTGACTGCTTTTATTTCCAACTATGGTTGATTTATTTCATACTTAGACTACTCACACACTTTATCAGAATAATCCTCCCCGATCATTTTTCTATTTGACTTCAGACTATTCCACAGGTTACAAATCTCTTCTCTTTTCTTTTTCCTTTTATCTTGTTCCAATATCTGGATGTCAGTAGCTTGCTTATGTGATTATTTTCCTCTTGATGAAATTCATACTTTAGTAATCACAATTCTTGGTATGCTCTTCTTTCGGCATCTTACAAATTCGACCGACTCCCCATCGTCAACCCAGCTTACTCGAAGTTAGTGGTGTTGGCCAAGTTCATTTTCTCAAAAAGTAGTTCCAGGCTTGTTTTGTGTCCTTACACCTTGCATCGAGAAATCCTTCAGGAACTCTTTGTCCCTTTATTCAAGGTTGTTATTTGGTATAGGTATACCTAGTCGAGGTCAGTATTCAACAATGTTATTGAATCCCTTTTTGAGGAGGAATTTGTGAACATGATTCAGAACAATACACAAGAATCCTTCGTGCAAGTCAGTGTAAACGTTTTCTTTTATTTTATAAAGAGATGTTTGATCTTCAATGGTTTATTCTGAGATATATAATCTTCGACAATTCTCTCGAACCAGTCGTGAAAATTCCTTTGTCCTTCATTCGTGATCTTGAGGCCTAATTTCTCATTGGTTGTTAATTTACGCATTACCCAGTTTTTTTATGTACTCAAACAAGGATTATGGGATGGCTTCCATAAATATTTCGTGACTCGTCGAGAAGAATCGTGATCATGATTCTACTAATGAAAGTTTGTTTCTTCATGCAAAATTATGGATGTAATTATCATTTTTTCTCTCTCACCATTCACAAATGTCTTGTATAGTTATCATTTATGTAATATTTTTCATTCTGTAGTCGAGAACTACTGGAAATAGAACCAATGTTGTAATCTAGGGAAATTTAAGAGAGAGTCACCAATAGTTATTTACATAGGAAAACATAGCATACATACATGTAGAAATAGATGAAGACATACACAAGTAATGGAAGCCTGAAGAACAACACTTTATTATATGATATATCAATGCAACACAATAGATACATTGTCTCTCACAGAGCTTGTCTATTCATACTTCTATATATAGTTACCAGGTAGTTGTAATTGCTTAACAACGTGGGTCAGTCGGTTAACATATACCTTTACGGACTTATACTTATGACTTGAATGGTCGACCAACTATCTCTTAGTCAACCATCAGGTCTAGTCAACAGAGTCGACTAGCCCCTACAACAGGTATCCATATTTTGAGATTGCATCGTGTAGCATGCCATAGAGTTCTGTGAAGAAATTATAAGGTGTTATACTCATTTTTTTCAAAATTTTGAGAGGAATTCAATGGTTCTCTTTGTTTATGAGTTTGAGAAACATATAAAAAGGTCACTGTAATAAAAAAAAAAATTGAGAATTAATAAAGAAGTCTCCCAATTGGAAGCAAACCCAAAGACGTAGCCCAAGATGGGTGAACTTCGTTAACAAACTTATGTAATGTGATTTTGTTATTGTTGTTCTATTTTACTTATTTTCATGCAAGTTATTCATCAGTTTAATGAGTTTTGATAAGTAAGTGAATTCATATTATTTTCATATATTCAAACGGTCATATATTTCCAATCTAGTTAGATGTTGATGTGTACTCAAGAAATAATTTAACATCTATGGATTTTTGGAACATCAGGATTTTCCCAAGCTTCATCAAGGCATTAATTCCTTCAAGATGAAACCTTAAGTTAGGAGATATGAAAATTATGATTAGTCAATGTGATTCATCATTCCTATTATCCCATTTGACGTTTTTTTCATAATTAGTCAGTTCTTGTTCTTTTCCCAAGGTAATATGGCACAATCCTTTAATTTTTAGTGAATCTTCCATATGGAATTTCCATGAGAAGTAGTTGGTGTTGGTAAGAAAAATATCAATGGGAGAATCTATATTAAAATATGCAGAGAATATAGACTTAAATTCTAAAATTTATATTCTAGATGGAAATTTCTCGAAAAAAATAGTCTATTTAAAAAAAAAACGAAACTGAAAACAAACTTCATATGTGAAATTTATGTCATTTAAAAAAAGAAGACATAAACGATAACCAAATAATGAATGCATGGAAATTTAAAAAAAAAACTAACAAAAAGGAGACTTAAGCTCAATACCTCTTACTAATTAAAGTAACTTTCAACCAAGTGATCTAGTGCAAAATAAATTATAGTCATAAGAAGGAGGATTGGGGTTGTTGTTGTTGGTGGTGTTGTGGTTGTGGAATATGACCTTGGTTTTGGACTTGTCACTTGGGATTGTAAGAAATAATAGGATATTTATCTTTCTCCAATAGAAGAAGAGTACCGAGTAGCCGTTAATGCAAGTTAAGAAGACTTATGTCTTTGACATATCTTTTCAGAGTTTGGATTCCATCAACAACATCTAACCACCCTCTGGTGCGAAAATCATAGTTCCATAAATATTGCTAAGGATCCAATTAAACATCAACACAAAAAAAACATCGAGCTACAAATTCACTTCATCCGAAATATCATTCGTGATCGAGTTATTGAAGTTCTCTTTTTCCCTACAAAAGATCAAGTTGTAGATATTTTTACAAAGTCTCTTACAGAAGTGAAGTTTTCAAAGATTCGTTCTATGTTCGGAGTTCAAGAAGTTTTCATTTAAGGGGGGATAGGCTCTAATTACTCCTTCCTTCTCCTATTGTGTCACCTTTTTAAATCCTTCAATCTCATCCCAGTTTGTTCTTAAGGGGGGATGTTAGTATATTTAGACACTTAAAAGTTAGTTAAGGTCAACTTGGTCTAATGTGTTGTTAGGTTAAAGTGTGTTTCTTATTGTGTTTCCTTAGTATGCATTAGTATGCACCTGTAATCTAATGGTCACAATATGTTCCCAACATAAAGTGATTTGACGAATCATATTCTCCTTGATTTTAACGACTGTTAAAATAATGTAACCGCAAAGAGTATTCTTATAATTATTGTTATTTTATTCATAGGATTAATCCCCATTGTGGATTAATCATGTCGGTAATTGTATTAGGACCAAATCCCCTTTTGCGGATTGGTCAACGGACAATTGTAATAGGCAGAATAAGAAGTTGGCCCCAACAGTTAATAAGAAGACCCAAAAATATAATAAAGGTGGGTTTACCCACCCAGATTAAGAAGTTGGACCTTCCAGTGAAGAGACACTTCACACATGCCAAAACTTGTATAAATAAAAGAGGTTAGCGCCTCATTTGAATACAACTCACTTGCTCAGTTTGAGGGACAAGTTCTGATCTGTTACCAACAAAAGAGAGAGGGAGAAGAGTGGCGCATATTTTGGAAAGGAGTATCTGTATTGGTTTGAGTTATCTCTTGACATTGTATTGGAAATTTATGATACAAAAGTTTTTGCTGGGTTTTCTTCCCCTAGAGGGTTTCCCAAGATAAATGTTGTGTCTCTTGTGAATGTGTATTTCTCAATGATCTTGTTCTTATGTTTCTCTTATCTATTGAAATGCAAAGAACTATAATAATGGCATAAACATTAACATGGTATCAGAGCCAACCTGAAGGAAACATATTTTGCAAGAGAAAAATGTCACTATTACCGGACATGAAAATTAGGGATTTTTATTGGTGAAGCTTTTCAACCTCGAAACCACCTATAAAGTTGCACCCTCCCCCAAGGATCATTTTGGCACTTAGAGCGCACCTTTTCAATGGCTAGATCTCCTGAAAAGTGAAACCCTAGTTTCACAAAGTACTAGAAAACCAGAAAACCAGAGTACCAGAAGTACTAGATTACCAGAAGTACGAGAAAACCAGAAGCACCAGTCCAAAAATCCACAGATCAATTTTGAGGGGGTAAAAGTTGGATTTTTGAAATTCTGACTGCACCAGCTAACTCACCTCAGCTCAACGCATCTATCCCCTGGATCAGAACTTCAAAATTCAAAGTTTGAAAACTTAGGGTTTCCTCATAAAACCCTAAGTTGCAGTTGCAGTTGCAGTCTCAGAACTAGTTGTAGTTGCAGTTGCAGCCGTAGAACCAGTTGCAATCACCCTTGAATTTTTTGGTAATAATTATCACTTCTACCAGATGGAGCCACTACCTGCAAATGTCATCATAGGTATGTACTCACATATGTTTAATGGTTAACCCCTGAAGAGTATTTGCATGAGAAGGGATCTCTTTCCATAGATCTAGAAGGATCTCAAGATCCAACACATTCAGAGGAATGATGCAACCCAAGTGTGATTATTCTAATATGCATCTATTTGTTATGAAATAATCTTGATCAGTGTTGCATGTTGAAGCTATGATCAAATTATTAGAAGAATTAAAGGTTGATCATAGAGATTATTCTCTAACCTAACCTTCTGTCAAGATAGCGTATTATCTTAGTACAACAGATAGGTTGAAGAAAGCACTCGTCACTTGAGTGAAGGAGACCAGGGAGAAAAGCAAGCACTCATTCTTGAGGACAAGGCTCCAGGTTTGATTAATCAAGATTAAAAGGTACACATGACAAGCCAATAACTATAGTTGATATAGAAATCGTCGTAAAGTATTATAATTGATAGCATTTGAGCATATAGAGGTAAATACTTTGCCTGATACAACTAACACTTCTCCTAGGAGAAACCTCATGTGTTGGTTCCAGGTTGCCATGGAAGAATGCTTGGTCACAACACTATGACAGTGTTGACGTCACTTCCTATTGTATTCCTTACCTTTAATCTTTGCTTCTGATAAATTATAATTGATAGCTCTAAAGGAGCTATTGTGATGATTGTTCATGCTATTGCTTTATATTATCAGAAGGATATTATTCTTGCTTGTTGTTTTGTTGACCTTGCTCCAGGTCACATGAGGAAGCTATAGCAAAGGTTGCAGAAGGAAACGTGCTAAAGGAGAGATCATAAATGAAGCAATCATTAGTGGAAAAGAAGAAGGTGGGTCACTCAGAAGCTACCATGACCCACGCTATTGAAGAATCCATGTGAACTCTAGAAGATTATCTCACATCAACTACAAGGCGCTACCATACATATGCAAAGCTGTCACAAGTTTTCTAGAACACAAGGTTGATCAAGAAGGCATATGCAATGGATGTGAGTAAGGGAAGAATATCAAGAACCCTTTTCCAAAGAGGGGAATCAAAGCAGAAGGAGTACTAGAACTCATTCATTCAGAGGTGTGTGGCCCAATGCCATCATCCTCCATTAATGGGTATGTATACTATGTATCATTCATTAATGATTATTCTCGTAAAAGACCTGGATATATTTGAAGTGTTCAGCAAGATCAAGGAATTCAAAGCCATGATAGAAAACCTTTTTGTAAGGAATATTAATATACTCAGGTCAGATAATGGAGGAGAATATACCTCAAAAGAGTTCATGAATATCTGCAAAGATGTTGGGATCAAGATCCCCAACAAAACCGTGTAGCTGAATGGAAGAATAGAACCATGCTGGAAGTTGTGAAGATCAAGATCTTTCTACGTGCTTATGGGCATAAGAAGAAATGGAAGTTGTTTATGTGCAGGACCGATTATCCCATAGTGCACTTGGGCTCAAGACCACGGAAGAGATGTTCACCAGAAAGAAGCCAGAGGTAAGCCATCTCAAAATATTTGGCTGTCCAGTGTTTATTCGTATACCGAAAGAGAAAAGAAACAAGTTGGAACCCTTTGGAAAGAAGGGAATATTCATGGGATACTGTGAGGTCTCCAAGGCCTTCATAATTCACATACATGGTCACCGCCACATTGAGATCAGTAGGGACGTGACCTTTGATGAAGAAGCAACACTTAAGAAATCAAGAAGATGCCATCTTGAAGAAGTATATGAAGAGGAACCTGTAAATCACAGGATTGCAGAATCCATGAGGTAAGTTCCCAAAGATGCAGAACCAAAGAGGGAATTTGTAACTTCCCTTGAAGAGGAGACTCTTGAATACCATGATATAACAGAAGTTCAAGAACCTCCTCAAATGACCTTCTCCCATAAAAGAAAGCCTGCTTGGGCAAGAGAGCTTATTCAATATGGAGAGAAGTATGGAGTTACAGAAGGAACCTCGAGACAGGTGAAAAGGCCAAAGCCATTCTCCAGTTACACGGATTTGATGTGTAATCTACTAGATGAAGAACCTACCTGCTTCGAAGAATCCATTCAAAAAAACAGAATGGGAAGATGCCATTATAGAAGAATACCAATCCATAATGAAGAACGAAGTATGGGAAATAGTTCCCAGATCGAAGAATGAAGATGGGGTATCCTACATATGGCTCATCATAATAAAACATGTTGTTAATGGAAGTATTGAGAAGTATAAAGCAAGATTTATTGCTTGTGGATTTTCCCAGAAGGAAGGCATTGACTATGAAGAGAAATTCGCTCCTGTAGCAGGATACACTTTAATCAGGACCATCATAGATATTGCAGATAAGATGAAGTGGAAGCTTCACCAGATGGACGTGAAGACAACTTTCCTAAACGATGTCATCAAAGAGGAACTGTATATAGAGCAACCTCAAGGATTTGAGGTATAAGACAGGAAGTCTCGTGTTTGTCGATTGAATAAAGCCTTATACAGATTGAAGCAAGCTCCCAAAGCTTGATATGGCTATATAGACAGTTTCTTGATGATCTTAGGCTTTACCAAGAGTAAAGCGGACTCAAATATCTACTTCAAAATTATGGATAATGAACCAGTAATCTTACTACTGTATGTAGATGACTTATTCTTAACTAGAGAAGAAAAGATCATCACTGAATGTAAAAAGAGACTTTCCATAGAATTTGAAATGAAAGACCTTGGCCTAATGCATTACTTCTTAGGTCTTGAGGTATGGAAGAGTCCAGAAAGGATATTCCTTAACCAAGGGAAGTACACAGTAGAATTCCTAAAGAGATTCGACATGCTAGAATGTAAGTCCATGAATACACCCATGGAAACGAAGCTGAAGTTGTTGGTCGATACTTCGTCAGACTTGATAGATGCCACATTGTACAGACAGATTATTGGATCACTGATGTACCTGACGAACACCAGACCAAACATTTGTTTTGCAGTGAACACCTTGAGTCAGTTCTGGTAGAGCCCAGACATGTTCACCTAGTGGCTACAAAACATGTGATGAGGTACCTTAAAGGTAAAATGGATTATGGTCTTAGCTATGATGGAGATCATAACTTTACATTGAGTGGATATACTGATGCAGATTGGGAAAGAAGCGTTGCTGACAGAAAAATCACTTCTGGATGTTGTTTTAGTTTGGGATCAGCCATGATCTCGTGGCAGAGTAGGAAGCAATCCAGTATTTCTCTCATCACAGTGGAAGCAGAGTACATTGCCGCATGTTCTGCTAGTTGCAAAGCTATATGGCTTCAAAATTTGTTGATTGGCCTATTTGACTTGGAGATGAGAGAAACCGTGATTATATGTGACAACCAGAGCTGCATAAAGATGACAGAGAATCCTGTATTCCATGACAGGTCAAAGCACATAGAGATCCACTATCATTTCATCCACGACATGGTACAGAGAGGAGCCTTGAAGCTCCAGTACATTAGCATGGATGAACAGGTTGTTGATGTGTTGACCAAACCTCTATCTCATGTAAAGTTTGAAAACTTTCAAGATAATCTTGATATAGTCTGAAAGGACCCTCCCTGAAAGGGGGAGTATATATATTCCCTGCTTCTGACCTCACTATTAGATGTAAAGCAAGATGAGTCATTTCTTCTGACCTCGCTGTTAGACATAAAGAAAGACATTGTGTGTTCCTTGCTTCTAACCTCGATGTTAGATGTAAAGCAAGATGAGTCATTTCTTTTGACCTCGCTGTTAGACGTAAAGCAAGACACTGTGTGTGTTCCTTGCTTCTGACCTCACTGTTAGACGTAAAGCAAGATGAGTCATTCCTTCTGACCTCGCTGTTAGACATAAAGAAAGATGTTGTGTGTATTCCTTGCTTCTGACCTCGCTGTTAGACGTAAATAAAGATGAGTCATTGCTTCTAACCTCACTGTTAGACATAAAGCATGATGTTGTGGGTATTCATTGCTTCTGACCTCATTGCTATATGTAAAGCAAGATGATTCCTCACTTCTGACCTAGTTGTTAGACGTAAAGCGAGATGATGTGTGATTCCTTGCTTCTGACCTAGTTGTTAGGCGTAAAGCAAGATGATTCCCTCTTCTGACCTTGTTGTTAGACGTAAAATAATATGTTTATGCGTTCCTTTCTTCTGACCTAGTTGTTAGACATAAATCAAGATGATTCCTCGCTTCTGACCTCATTGTTAGACGTAAATCGAGATGTTGATGTGTTCCTTGCTTCTGACCTCATTGTTAGACGTAAAGAAAGATGTGATTGACACTGAGCTACCAGATTAACAGCTATGACATTGAGCCAATGTAGTATTTTGATGTGCCATCCTAGTGTTATGATGAGGTATCATTTTTACTGATACATTTTGATGTAGATGATGATGGCATTCTTTCTAGACTGATGATGCTACCGATGAAGAAAACTTCTGATGACTCATAAATATGCCAGCCAATGTTACAAGATGATATTGGCGATACTGTCCTCCTGATGCCACTGATGATGTAGACCTGTCTTGCCTGATGCTGTTGAAGAATACCCTTCTTGTTAAGGGGGAGTGTTAAAATAATGTAACTGCAAAGAGTATTCTTATTATTATTGTTATTTTATTCATAGGATTATTCCCCATTGTGGATTAATCATGTCGGTAATTGTATTAGGACCAAATCCCCTTTTGCGGATTGGTCAATGGATAACTATAATAGGAAAAATAAGAAGTCGGCCCCAATAGTTAATAAGAAGACCCAGAAATATAATAAAGGTGGGTTTACCCACCCAGATTAAGAAGTCAACCCTGCTAGTGAAGAGACACTTCACACATGCTAGAACTTGTATAAATAAAGGAGGCTAGCACCTCATTTGAATACAACTCACTTGCTCAGTTTGAGATACAAGTTATGATCTGTTACCGGCAAAAGAGAGAGGGAGAAGAGTGGGGCATCTTTCAGAGAGGATTATCTGTATTGGTTTGAGTTATCTCTTGACATTGTATTGGCAATTTATGATAAGGAATTTTTTGCTGGATTTTCTTCCCCTAGAGGGTTTCCCAGGATAAATGTTGTGTCTCTTGTGAATGTGTATTTCTCAGTGATATTGTTATTATGTTGCTCTTATCTATTGAAATGAAAAGAACTATAATAATGTCATAAAAATTAACAATGACTACATTGATCCATGACTTAACACCAGATTGGTCCATGATATCTATTTAAGGAGCATGGAGAGTCATTTGTCGACGATCAATTGTGAGAAACTCTCTATAACATATTTTATTTTTAATTAATAAATTTCTCCAAGTGGCCACATTGGTTGGGGTCATGGATGTTTCCCCACATGGGTTTTACCACATAAAAACATTGGTGTGTTTATCTTTGATCTAGTTGTATGAGTAGTTATTGAAGGTGTTCATCCTCTATTGGAATATCTATGTTGTCGAACATCAGAAGGATATAAAACACTACAAGATAGAGAAACAAGAGGGTTATTTAACATTACTTGCACTTAAATGTCAAGATAAACATGGAAATCTTGTGATTGATTTTGACAATTTAAGGTGTATTGTTAAAGCCAATAAGCTTGTTGTATAATTTCACTATCGCGATAAGAATACTTTCCTAAATTGTTGTGGCTCTAGATGAGGGGTGGATTACTTGGAAGTTTCAACATGTTTTCTTGGATGAGGAAAATATATTAAAAGGAAAACATCTAATTGATCTGTCAAACCCCCATAAAATATCATTTTTCTTACTATAAGTTGATAAATTATAATCAAGGGATGATCAATGTCTTGGTGACATCACATGTAACTCATAGTATTTCATGAAGGTATTTCACGATGAAATTTTGTTGATTCATACTATACTAACAAACTTAACAAGATAAGATATATGTACTAAATAGGTATTTTGGTGGTCTTTCTTGAATTGGATGTGATATATAGTAATGATTCCTAATATATTCATGCATACTAGTGATTCTAAATTTGTTGATGAAACATAATAAGAATGTTCATGATATTTTATTATATGTTATGCGTTGAGTTTATTGATCAATACATTAATGTTTATGATGGTTTATTATTCTACATATCCTACGTGTTCACGGGATTCATGATGTTATGTAGTCTTATGATCACATGTGGTTTCATTATATCTATATTAATGTGATTTTATGATGACATGTGGTAATTGGATGTGAATATTTGATGGTGACATGTTGATATGATATTATTCTATAATGATATATCAATAATGCAATGACATGTTCTAATCTGTGACATGGTTCTATCATGATCACATTTCATGATGAGATATTCTTATGACACTATTCTTAGAAAAACAAATTCTTACTATTTAGGATGGTGTGATGACAATTATGTTGAGATGTTGTCATGTTCTCGTGATGGCATGTAATAGTATGAAATAAATAATTTCCTATGAGATGATTTTATGATTATAAATAATTAATTAGTTGCATGATCTGAGGTGATGATTAACATAAAATCCACCAATGGACTTAGAGGGCTAGTTCATTCAATCATCTTCTGGGATCTCATACCTATGAAGGAGAATAATAAAATGTAACACCTTATGGGTTGGGGACAAACTCAATCAATAATACTATGCCAATTGTTCTCTTAACTTAGCTCAAGAAATGATTTCCTATGAGATGATGATTTTATGATTATAAATAATTAATTAGTTGCATGATTTGAGATGATGATTAACATGAAATCCACCAATAGAATTAGAGGTTTATTTCATTCAATCATCTTTTGGGATACCATACCTATGAAGGAGAATAATATAATGTAACACCTTATGGCTTGGGGACAAACTCAATCAGTAATAATATACCAATTGTTCTCTTCCCAAAGTTGTGATGTTAAATTTTGAAGTCACTTGTACTTACATTGGTATTTTTTATGATAGTTGTAATAGAGGGTGGTGGAGTGGAGGATAAGGGAAGAATGTAAAAAGAAAAACAAAAAAATACAACGAACATTGTTAAAGTTCCTTGAGTGGGGAAGTATGCAATGCCACATATTATATAATAATAATAATAATAATAATAATAATAATAACAATAATAAATATATAAACTAATAAATCATTAATCATAGATAAATTGATTCTATAAAGAGATTGAAAGGACAAGAATAAATAAAAATAAATAAAATGGAAATCAAAGGAAAAGCTAATTAAAGTTACAAGAAAAGTGTAAATGAAATAACGATAAAAAATAGTGCATACTTAAGAAAAGATAATAGATAACTGGTTGGGTGACAAGTGGAGTCTATGCATGATAATTTTATTGGATAGTTGGTTGTCATTGATGTCAACAATGGTCAACCCTAGAAGAATCCCCAAAGAAAGTTTGAAAGAATCTATAAGTGATGGGTGTATTTGGAGAAGTCGCCAAAGTGGTCACCTTATGGCATAGCTTTAAGCATGGCCCTCACGGGAAGACACTTTTAAGAAGTCTACAAGAGGCTCTGTGTTGTAGGTGGGAAATCCCTCCTACAAACTAGAATTAAGGGTTTTATCATGCATGCAGAAATGACCTAAAGTCTCATACTTCTTACCAACATCCCAATCATAAACCCCATTATTCATATGCAAATACAAGGTTAAAGAGATCAAGTTATTGCACCTTAGTTTACGTGCTTGATGTCGATCCCTTTAATATTTTGTCACTCCTTGACTGCAGCTCTCCTCCCAATGCTAACCTTCATTCATAAAAGACAAACAAATAACTCCACATGCATATGATGTATAAACTAATGGGTTAGAGATTCTCTCAAACTATAATCAAATTTAAATATTGACAATCTCATATGGCGGGATAGGAAAGGCACTTCTTTTATTAATCTCACAAGAGTAACCTTACAATAGTGAGATCGGCCACTGCTCCTCGAATATGGTCCTAGGATCCTCTTCAACTATGCTCCAACTACTTCTATATATGCTTCTCTTCACACAATAGTTGCAAAATGTTGCGGAAAGGGGAATACTAAATCGGGTATAGTTTCTTTGCTATGATTTTTCTCCTTCCAAACACGACCCCTACCCCTTCTTTTATAGGATAGAAAGGGCTAGGTATTTGGTCGAGTGACCGGCCATGGGCAGTCAAACAATTTAGTTAACTTACCCAAAACTGTGTGTTTTGTCAGCAACTTTCCATTTTTCGTGCTTTTTAGGTATACGCGGGATGTAGTGGGTCAGCCAGCGTACACACACGTGCAGTAGTTAAGAAGGGCATGTATGCCTTCAAAAAGGGTGTTTTTTAAGAAGTTGTTTAGTAGTGGCTTGGTAAAGAAGGAAAATGAGATGGCCTAATGCCAGGTAAGAATGTCTGGTGCAATTTAGGGTTATAGCATATGCCCCCTAATTTGTGAGGTCAGAAGAGAATATGATGGCCTAAATACATTACCAATATTCACCAACGTACCAAACAAGTGAGCCCAAGAACCATAATTCAGGAGGTGCCATCTGCAAAATAACAATTGTCTCACCGAGGTGGGCATACTCATGCTCGGAATGAAATAAAATCATGGATACCAATCAAATGCATTGTAGATCCATGCCATATAACTATATAAAGTGTAGTCGTGAGCAATACACAACGTATCTACATCTCAAAATCAAAAAGATATACATGTATAGTATCCATATTCAATAAGCGAATAAGGCCTGATGGCTGGAGATGAGGCCTTCATAGCTTGAGAAACAACTTTAAAATATTCACAACTTGGGTAGGAGTGTAATATGAGTGTACGAGTTCATTACCCAAAGGTCTTTGATGGATTGTTAGGAACGAACTAGAGGATTTTGATGATCAGGTTGAGGGCTTCATGGATTTCGAAGAAAGACTTGATTGGGCTTTCAGGATAACTGGGCATGAGGGTAAGAGAAAATCTTCATAGGGGGGCGACTCAATATTGGTAATAACTTCCCTTGGACAATAGCACAACAAAAGATGAGACTCAGGCAACATGATATTTTGAAATAAGTTCACGATGCAAGAGGCACCACAAACTCTCCATATGTTTGGAAGAATAAAGAAATAGAGGAGGACACAACTCTATGTAGCGAGAACAACTTCCTAAGGTCATGTTAAATCCCAAGGCTTGACAAAAAAACAGAAGGATTTTCTTTGTCCAAGGGAGACTCATTGTCATGCCAATAAAAATAAAATACTTTTCCCTTCCTCTTTTTGGGGTATATTTGATTTTTTTGTCTTTTTCAATAATTTTGGAAAGCTTGAAAAAGAATAAAATAATTCTACATTACAAAGGAGGATCGAGTGTCGTAGACATACTAGTTCCAAGCGCACAGAACACATGGATGCTCAGGGAAAAGGGACATATGCAGGAAAAGGACACTCGGGAAAAATTCTCCATGGACCAAACATGTCAAGATGCAGAGGCAAAGTGCTATAGGGCTTGCATATAAGGCATGCTTCAAATGGTTCAAATGAGAGAAACATGGAGTCGGTCATTAGGCCAAAGACATAGGTATGAAAATGCGATTAATAAGACACACAATGGTAACTTCCTTCGATGTAATTTTAATGAGCCTAGAGAAGGTAAGCTCGATGGTTTTTCATATTTAGAGAGTCTAAAAAAGTGCAAAAGGAGACTCCACTAAGGTACCTTTTTCAAAGATAGTCTATTCAGTTAGAAAAAGGGGTAAAATAGCACCGACCAAACGTCTATTCAAAACCATTTTAACGAGTGATAAAGACAAGATCAGTTGACAATTTTTTCATTTTTAAGGAGTCTAAAAAAAGATTAACTATGGAATCCATTAGGAATGTTCTTCTGGACCAATTTAATGAGTGTGAAAGAATAAGGTCACTCGGCGATATTTTCAAGTTTAGGGAGTCTGAAAGAGATTAACTATGGACTCTGTGGGGGTTCCTTTTTCGTAAATGTATTCCCTCAGGCCTGGAAAAGGGTTAAAATCATACTTGAGAATACTCTTCTAGAGAACTAAGGCCCCTAGAGTATACCTTTGTTCATACAGTTGACCATCCAGAATGAAAAGGGGGTAAACTACTGCCGGCTAGACATGACTTCAAATTTTAGCTTAGCAAGAGTGAAGGTCAACAAGATCGCTCGATAATCTTTTCATTTTTAGAGGGTCTGAAAAGGGCTTAAAAGAAGACCCGTTATGTTTTGGGAGTCTCGAGGGTGAGGTCAAGAGTGATAATGAATCATGCAAATGAGGCTCAAACTCGTAGTTAGGAAAAACTAAAAAGGACTCTCGAGCCTATAGTCATTAGTGACGGCATGGACACCAAAATGTAACCAGGATCTATCTAGGACATCCATGTTAAGGTAGGCTCCACCACTAAATTATGACACTTCTAAAGCAACAATGAGGGTTCTGCATCACAACTTGGTGGGATCGATCCTATGGCGTAGTGATAAATACAACGAGATGCAGAAAGTAGAGGTGGAATCCTAACTTAAATGCAACAAGTTGGAAAAACAACTTTTTACCAAAGGACCTTTAAAAAGATCCAAATCTCCAAAACGTTTCCCAATACCCAAAGTAACACTTATCATAAAAATCCATAGAAAACTCTTGAACCATACTAAATGATTTTCAATTTAGAAAAAAATGACATAAGGGTCCAAAAAATGACAAAAAGGGGCCAAAAAGTCTATAAATAGAAGCTGGCAGCTCATTATCACCATTGTTAATTGAGAAATCGACTGTGGAACCAAAAACACCCCTTTGACAAAAGAGTTGATTTTGGAAGCTTCGGTGGATGGAACGAACTTTCGATTGGACCAAGTAAGTACCTACTAACCCCCCTTTCATTTCAATACTTCATTTATGCATTTATTTTTGTTTTTTGAGGGGGCATTAACCTTTAAAAAGGTCGGCCCTTCGTATACGCGGGTTGTCTTATAACATCTCGTGTGTGCATGCATGCACATGTGACTGTGTGCATTACAACCTGCGTGTACCCTCTAAGATAAGAAAAAATTAAAGAATGCAAGGGCTAATCCCCCCTCGACTTGTCAATTGTAGGATGTATGTTCATTGGAGGGAGAGGGAGCATGAGGATATTGATGTTTTGGTCGGTGAGGACCCTGCTACTACTATCGCATTGGCGCAATGTGGTTTGTTAAATTTATTCCAGTGTCCTTTCATGCGGGCACAACCTAGGCTATTGAACACCTTATTTTATTACTGGCATCCTAATGTAGAGGCCTTCATGCTTCAGGGACAGTCGTTGACTCCAACGAATGAGGATATTTACTTTTCGACTGGCCTCTCAAGGAGAGGGGAACTAGTTAATTTTCACACTTTTCCCTCGGGGCCACACAATATATCAGAGTTGATTGGACTCCATTGTGAAGTCGGTACAGAGAATATGGGCACTCAGGTGCCAATAAACAAGATCTCAGACCTATCACTAAAATTTATAGTTTTTCTTATTGGGCGGATTACAGGATTCGCAGCTTTGCATCAGGCTTCCAGGGTGCACATGAGTTGTGCAGTTCAGTGATTAAATGCACAAAATTTTTACTGGAGTACAACTTTACTAGAATGCATGAAGAGGAAGATTATAGAGTGTCGCATGTGGAGGCATAGGAACTTCAAGTTTGGGACTATTCTTTGTTCTTTTTTCTTTGAGAGAGTACCAAGTCTTAGCCCAAGGGAGACAATATGAGGGCACATAGCCCCTTCTCCAGTAGTAAACATATGGGCAGTGTTGTTGCCACGATAGGGAGGAGGGAGGACTATCGAGGCCTTCGATGACAAGTTTTTTTACTAGTGGTCTTGGCAGATTCCGGTGATAGAGGACTATCCTTATGCTAGAATTGACTTTTCCAGGGACCCTAACATGGGTGTACCTCCCAGAGTGGTAGGAGGAGAGTTAGGTATGATTTGTTTTTCTTTTTTTTTCAAATTTATTTAATTTTTATGTTTTATATATATATATATCATTTTTTTGTATATACCGGAGTATCTGACAATTAAGTATGTGTTATGTGCAGATGTGGGGCCAGTGTGTCCAACAGACTTCATGAGGAATAGGCGACATCCTCGACCAGAGGCAGGACCAGCTATAGCTGGTGGACCAGTAGCAATAGGGGGACCTCCAGCTGTAGAGGCTGAGAGAGTATTGAGATGGGTAGAGAGGAATTTGACCTCGCTCACTCATACAGTCCCCATGGTAGAGATTGAGGATCTGCCATCATCTATGCAGCCTCATGTAGTGGGGGCACCATGGATGTGGGCCCGACTTTTTCAATGTTTAGAAAATGTCGTTGATTATTATAACAGGGCCAATAGGCCCCATCCTTAGTTAGATTGGACTGCTTACGTGCTGAGGTAACTATTTGTATATTTTTGAGGGAATCAGTCCCGTGACTCTTTACTGGACGTATTTTTGAGGTGCTTGCATACAATCATGTACTCTGATATTTTTGATATTATATATGGATTTTTATGGTTTTTTTTGTCTTATGGATTACATCTAATTTACAAATGTATTTACATGTGCATGTGTGTGTCTTTTGTATATGTTTTCAAGATGCTAATCTAATACTTGATTAGCTAGAGTATCTATAACTTGATTTAATCTCCTAGGAACATGAAAATATGTAATATCATGAACATGGTAGACTCCATTTAACTGAGACACAAGCAACTGAGCATCTAAAAAGACACAGAGGTGAGAGATACCAAGTTACAAAGTGTCATGAAATAACTCAATAACTGCATTGTATTCGACGACATTGTCTGTGGTGTCGCCTGAACATGTACCTCCTGAAGATAGCAACTACTCCTGAGGTGTGAAAATCACCCAAGCTACGGAGGAAAGCCTCCGAGTGTGTTTTCTAGTGTCATCCGTGAATCCAATGAACACCTATGATTCACTTGACATCTACCATAGTGAAAAAGATAACATAAAAAATGACACATCCATAAAACCAAAAAACCAAAAACTAATAGTACAAAGACTATACATATATTACAAAAATTACCCAAGGTGAACCACCTATGAGTAGTACTTTTTGAGGTAGAGCCCATTTCTAGGCTCCGCCAAAACATTTCCATCAAAGTCGATTAGATGATAAGTGACCTTATGTAGTACTTCTTTCACGATGAAAGGTCTGAACCACATGGGTTTGAACTTGCTTGCCCCCAGGGGGTCCTTATCTTGGTCATAGACCAGGACAAGGTCGCCTTGAGAGAAAATCTAAGGACGAATGGGCCGATCATATTGAAACTTGACTTTTTGTTTGTGAGCTTCATTAGCTAAGGCCGCACCACGATGTTTCTCATTGAGCTGCTCGAGATATAATAAACACTCTTCAAGTGGTGAAGTGTCTGGCAATAACAGTACTACCAACTTTAAAGATGGGATCTGTCATTTTATGGGAAAGACTACTTCCAGCCTGTAAACGAGTTGAAAAGGTGAGAAACTGTTTGCAGACTTAACAAACGTTCGGTAAGCCCATAATTCCAAACATAACATCAAATGCCAATTTGACTTGGCTGAATTGAACGTTCATTGTAGAATGGTTTTAAGATATTTATTTACATCTTCCACCTGACCATTCACTTGGGGGTAGTAGGGTGATGAATGTTCCTACCACAACCCAATATTTGACCTTAAATTAGTGATCATTTTGTTCTGAAAGTGACTGTCATGGTCAGTGACAATCTCTCTTGGGATGTTGAACCTTGCTATTATCTGGTTGAAAAAAAAGAGAGTTGTTGTCTCCCTGTCATCTTTGAACATTGGAATAGCTTCAACCCACTTGGTGAAGTAGTCTACTGCTACGATGATATAGCGGTGCCCCCTTGTTGAAGGGGGGTTGCATGTAGTGTAATCAATCCCCCATTTAGTGAAGGGACCAACGGTAATAACGGGAAACATGGGAGCAGAGTGTTCCCTCAACTTTTGAGAAAAGATATGACACGAGTGGCACTTCTTGACCGATTCAACACAATCGTTGATTAATGTCGGCTAGAAGTAACTAGCTCGTAGAATCTTTTGGGTTGTTTCCAACCCAGACAAATGACTGCCACATGCTCCAGTATGGAAATCGTTAAGCATGATTTCCTCTTCTTCATGAGTGAGACATCGACAAAGGATGGAGTCTACACCTTGATGATACAATGTGTCCTCGAGTATGAGATAGTTCTTAGCCTGATGGTGTATATGGAGATGCTCATCACAAGAAGCAGAGGCATGACACTTCAAATTCTGCAGATAGACAAGGATATCTCCATACCAGGGGTTGGAAGACGTGATCAAAAACATCTCTCCTTTGATAGGAAACTCGTTGGGTATAACATCACTTGATTCGACTGGAATTTTCGATATAAGTTCCACGAAGACCATTGACTTTTTGGATTACGTCGAAACAAACTCCAAGTTGAATTCTTCGAGGATAACTATCCATCTACTGATATTTCCTCCGATGACTCATCATGTCAATACATATTGAAATGGGTTCATGAAGGCAATGACAGTGGTTTTGCGAAACAAAATGTAATGATGGAACCGTTGAACAACATGGACTTCTCCCATCGCAAGTTTTTCAATATGGGAATAATTGAGTTCTGGTCCAACTAGGCCTCAGATCAGGTAATAAATCATGCATTCTGAGAGAAAATCATCCTCCTGAGCTAAGAACATATCGATGGTCGACCCTACACTGGCCAAGTAGAATAAGAAATATTTATTATAATTGGGTGGCCAAAGCAGAGGGGTTGATATGAGGACACTTTTCAATGCTATGAAAGAGCGTTGAGCAGCTTCGTCCCAATGAAAAGGAACGTCCTTCTTTAATAAACGCATAAAACCGTTTGTGATCTTGACATAGTTTGTAATGAAACGCCGTAAAAAAATCACTTTTCCCTGTAGACTCTGAAGCTGAGGTATGGTGCATGGGGGAGGCAATTGAACTATTGCCTCAACTTTTAGAGGATCAACCATGATCCCTATTTTTGAAACAATTAACCCCAAAAGATGACCTGACATGATGCAAAAACTACACTTTTTTGGATTCAAGCAGATTCGGTAGTAGCGACACCGTTCAAGATAAGTCAGAGGTGTGTCGGATGATCAAATCACTTACGATATCGTGACACTAAATCATCGAGATAAGCCTCGACTATGTGTTTGAGGTCATGGAAAGAAAAAAACATGGCCCGTTGAAACGTAGCTCCAACATTTTTCATATGAAAAGGAATCTTACGATAAGCAGGTGTACCCCATGGACAGATGAAAGTGGTTTTATGTTGGTCTTCGGGTTTGATTTGTATCTGATTGTATCCCGAAAAACCATCCATAAACAAAAAGGCTTTGCATCCTACACATTCATCAACTATATGGTCAATAAATGGCGTGGGGAAATTATCTTTTGGGTAGGCCTTATTCAGATCATGGAAGTCCATACATATGTGAATCGTGCCCTATTTTTTATTGACTGGCACACGATTTGACACCCATTGAGTGAATTGGATGGGGTATATCAAACCAACTTTAAGTAGTTTCTCTACTTCATCCTTGATAGTTGTTTCTTTCCTAGGATTGACCGGACGAAGCTTCTGCCAGACCGACTTGGCATCAGGATAAGTCATGATTTCATGTTTGATGATTCTTGGATCTATGCTTGGCATTTCCTCATAAGGCCAGGAAAACACGTTGCATAATTCTTTAAATAAATATGTGTAGATTTGAATCTCCTCGTGGGAGCAATCTGCTCCAACGAAGATATTCTCCATGACTCCAGGGGATTTGGAGATGTCAATAGATATCTTTTTAGTTATTGTTTCCATATTTATTTTAGCGTAAACAACGTGAGTTTCCAAAGGATTGATAGGACAACCTTTATCTCCATTCATAGTCAAAATGAATTCAGCTACGTCAATTCGTCTTAACTCTGGGAGGAAGTAAGATCTATGATGAAGATCATCCCAGGGTCTATCTGGACTATTCATTTCCTCAATAATTGCTTCATCTAAAGGAAAGACTAAGTATAAAGAATCTGTATCAGCAAGGGAACCTTGAGACAAAATAAGCTTGAGCACCAGATCTAACTCTTTTGTTGGAGTCAGATTGGGGTTGGCAGAAGCTCGTTGAATGATCGAGTATGAAAATTTTTTCGTGGACAAAGACATGTCCATGCCATGGTTCTCTATCCCTTCCATCGTAGTGGATGGGGAAGGAAGAGTCCACGGATCGTGAAAGTACGTCGTGCGAAACGATGAGATTTGAAAAATTGCAGCCCGAGGCTGGTCAAGGACAGTCGTCATGTAATGGACATTGTCAGTCGAAGGTGGGTAATCGAAATTAACCATCAATGGTGGGCACAAACCAAACCCTATGTTGACGATGTCAGGCTGAGGGTTATCAATCATTGGGATCATGGAGGCTCCCGATGAAGGGTAAGGACGAGAGAAGGATAATTGATCAATGGTCACAATCCGACCCTCATGAGTAAACAACAAGACCCAGAAAACTATCGTGACCACTTCTTGCATATGATAGGTCCAACTCCTTCCTAACAAAATATTGTAGTTGAGAGACTCATCGACCACTTCAACTTCAACACACATGGTTTTTTCCCCTAACTACATGGGGAAAGAGGGAATGATCCCATCTGGTCGGAAAGAATGGTCGTCAAAAGTTGTAAGTAGAGTAGGTGATGGAGACAAAACAGGTTGGCCGATGGCCGTCCAACATGCCAAAGACACCACGCATGTTAAGGCACCCTCATCCACCACTGTACGAAAAATATTCTGGGTAAATTATTTTATGGTGTAAGCCACTACTATTTGAAAAGCTACATGTTAAGGAAGATGAGGTTTTAAGTTGGTGGTATCAAGTATGATCGTTCCCACATCAAAATTCTCGGCAGAGCCTAAGGCAGCTAACGGGGCCTTTCTTTGGGAAGGGAAACTCTGGAGGACTTCCAAAGTAGACATCACACAAGGGGTTTCTAATAAATCCTCCACGATAGAGTAGTTTTGGGTGGCCCTTGCATTTGGGTTGTAAGAATATTTTTTGAATGCAACTTTTGGGATGCACATCATTGTTTCACCCAATGTATTCTCAAACTGAAGAGGAAGAGGTGGGTTTTCGGTTTCTTTACCCTTCTCAGAGGTTCCTGGATTTCCGCAATCATGTTCTCTAGTCGTTATATAGGCACCACATTTCATCATATACACGTTTGCGGATGAAGGATTACTCAAAGATGGAGGGGGTCCTTGACTACCCCCTTCCGCGCTCGAGGAGGCTTGAGTTAGATTTTTCCCATGTGGGAACGGGTTCGTTAACACGGAAGGTTGTTGTTGTGTCAATAACTTCTGGGCCTCTGCAAGCCGAGGGCACTGATGGGTTGGGTGGTCTTCCTTGCAAAGATTACAAGGATACTTTGACTTCTTCTTTTCAGTGTTTCCCTTGCTAGCATTATCAATGGGTTTCTTATCCCCCTTACCCTTTTTTTGTTGTTTCTTCTTTCCGTCAAGCTATTGGGTGGACTTCAAGTTTATCGTTTTCACACTGTGTACATCTGACTTTTCAGTAGGGGGGTCAGTTGAACTAGTGGTCTGGTTGGCCATTGTCTGTTGTATTGAAAATTGTTGCAATTGATTTGAAAATGGATCAACGGGCTTGGTTTGTGCTAAACCAATAATGCCACCAGCATCTAGTCTATACCTTTGCCTAGTTTTTTCAAGGATTGACCTCGGTGCATCTGGAAAAATATCGTAGATTAAACTAGACTGAGAGTAAATTAGCTCTAGTTGTTGCGCTCTCATTATCACGTCTTCCTTGAAAAAAACTCTGGATGTTGCAACGTATTTAGATAATTGGGGTACCAAAGACTTAAGGAACTACTCTAGCAGGAATGTTGGTGGGACTGGCACTTTTATTAAACTCTTCTGGCATCTCCATTCTCGGATATGATCAGAGATATGGTCCTCTTTTGTCTCCTCGAAATTGGCCAGCAATTGAGTGTTGTCATTGTATCTCATAGGTAATTGGAAATGGTTCAAGAAATCCATTGCCAATTCTCCGAAGGAAGAGTATCGTGAGAAGTCGATATTGATGTATAATTTCACAGCTCTCCCTATGATAGTGCGTTGAAACAATATCAACTGAATGGATTCGTCTCTTAACGAGTTGGAAGAGAACCATAAGTGGAAGTTAGTCACATGATCACCAGGATCTTCATTAGGCTTGGCCTCGAACTTTGTAATGTCTGAAGGAAACTTGGTCGACATAGGAGGCCAACTCAGATCATTATAGATGGGGTCATTTAAGAGCCTTGTCAAATTTGGCAAGTGCAGGGTTTCCAGAAATAGAAGCTTGGGTTGTGGATTGTAGCCAAGGAAAAAGGAGCCTGGGGTTTGACTGGCACCAGGTTGCCAGGAAAAGTTAGGTTGCTGGCCAGGGATCTGGTAATAACCATGGTCATGACCAGTGTATAGATCGATCGCTTGTTGAGACATCATTGGCTGGTTCGCGTAATAAGACGTAAAGGGCTGAGCTTCCGTCACATTCCAAGGATTTTAGGAGGGGTTTCCCCCTATCAATCCAACAGGCATAGGTGTTGGGCCTTGCCCAGGGTTCCACTGGGTATGGAAAGGGTTTCCCCCTATTGGCATCCCTAACAAGGGGATTGGTCCCTGCCATGGATTCCAAGGTCCTTGTGAGAAAGGAATTCCTAAGTGTGCCCCCTATGCAGGAATAGTACCCTGTACAGGATGTGGTTGTCCATAACTGGGGTTTCCCCTGGCCGAAACAACAGCTGATGAGAAAGCATTGTTACCAAACGCGTCGAACAAAGAGAAAGGTGTCAAACCAACCAACATATTATAATGAGGGAGTGCTTGACTACCTACTTCAGACAATTTTATGTTAGGCTCGATGGAGTGGAAGCGCCCCCCATAAGGGAAAGTGATCAAGGGAGCGGAAGCGCCCCCCATAGATCCTTGCAGAGGAACGTTGGAACTCCCTGCCCCTAGACCTAAAGTCTGTAGAGTGGAGGAGGAAAGTATAGTACTCGTACCAAATCTAGGCATCCCGTATGAGAAAGGAGGGTCTGTCACGTTTTGAGTAAATGGAGCAGTGATCGTCGCCATAGATGGAATCAAACCACTACCTAGGGTAGAATTAGTTGATACCATAGTGGCCCAAACCGATGACAGTTGGTTATGAGGTGGAACACTACCATTAGTGATATTTGTGAAGGAAATATGACTATTCCCTGAAGAAGTGGCAACATTTGCTTCCATTGTTGTTGGTGACACAACTTGACGCTCGTAAGGTAGAACCTGTACGACGATGGGTGCTCATAGATTAGTGATGGGAGGGTTATATGGAACAAGAGCCTCTACTCCAAGTTTATAAATGATTGGTTCCTCCAGAATCGAAATTTATCCTCTCGAAGATGGGTTGGGCACAGTTTCTTGTAACCCGGTTGTCTCAAAAGACTCTTGCTGGTCTAATTTTCGCCTTAGCGGTGGCGAGGGGGGGTTCGAGGTCAACCAGCGATAGGCCCAGATGACTTCGTGACCGGCGGAACTCTTGATCCTCCACTGTGTGAGAAGATCAAATACACACTAGGGAAATCTATAACCATTTCAAAACTAGCACGCACTAGAAAAAGTACCTATGAGATAAAACAAGTAGTCACTGACTAGTTGGAAGAACAATTACAACAACCAACACTAGAGAAACTTACCAGTGCAAGTGAAACTTGAATACGAAATCACTCTCTAGGTATACTCTATAAAGCATGGCCCAATGTTTGTCTTAGGTACCGTGGTATACCCCCACAGTCACCTATGTAAGTCACTAGAAAGATAGGAAACTAGCTTGCCAGTGCGAAAACAATCACCAGGCGAGTACAGTAGACAGTCGGGTGGACTTCAATGAGAAGGGTATCAAGCCCGAAACATATCAAGGGTATTCAAATAAAGTGTTCCAGAAGACGACTAAGGACCTCGAATGGATTCGAGACCCATAAAGCTCCGTGGAAAATGAAATCAATGGAATCCCAAGACAAGCCCTCTATATGCATTCCCCACTACGATTGGTCTGGATTTGGAGGGGTTATCTCTGCTACCTTTTCTTATGAAACATTGTGTTTAGCCCCTGTGTTAGAGGAGGGTCCCAGATATATTTTACGATACTGGAATTTTGACACTCCCTAGCACAGACTTTTATGTTTGTTTTTCAGCCTTGAAGAGTTTCCTCTCCAATCCCAAATCAAGGCTCTAGCCTAGACTAGTTGATGGACCCCACAAAACATAAAGTCTAGTTGATTTTAATTAATCGTTAATTTTTTGGCTTGTCTTAAGTCAAAGGTGATGAAAGTGAAACTAGTGATGTTTTGAGAGATGAACGAGAAGATAAACAAAAACCTGGAAACAAAATAAATTCTTCTTAACAAATTTAGATTTGCTCTTTTAAATTCTTTAACCAACTTCCCAAACTTTCTTTTTTTTAAGATAGTTTAGCTGAAAAAATAAAAAAAACATTTCACTCAACTATGAGCTACTTATTGTCCTAATTCAATCAGCCAAGAACTTATGAAAACAATCTTTTTCCTATTGATTAACGCAAACAACCAACTATTTAACCAAACCAAGAAGTAAAAAAAAGATTTTGTGTTTTTTTTTTTATTATGCTTAAAAAACAAGAAAATTTAAAATTGTATGTCTTCTTCTTTTCTGAAGAAAAAAGGTGAAAAAATAAAAACAAGACAAGGCCAAAAAAGACTTCTGGACAGCCACAAACCCTGGGGATTTACTAACAACCAAAAAGGCAGATTAGACCGACTCGTTATCTCATAAAAAAACCTAGCAAAGAAATAGAAGAAATATTTCAAATGAAAAAGCAAGCTATGCTGGAATACAACCTAGGCTAAAAATGCTTATGATGGAGACCATAAAGAAACAAGAAAAACCTGGGAATTAAAAACTTGATAGGGAAGAGGATGACTGCTTCCTCAAACATTTTCTAGACAGACATGCGACTGTCACTTCAACAACTGGTGTATGCACATGGGTTGCCCAAAGACAGAACATGTATGCATGCATGTAGGCCCACTATAGACCACATGTGCCTTTGTTTCTCCTTAAAAGAAGAAAGACAAGTAGCTAATCTTAGGCAGGGAGTACTGGTATTGAAAACCACAACCCCTTAAAGGTACAAAAACTCACTTTAACAAAGAAAAGAAAATTCAAGGAAACTTCAGAAAACAAGGTTGATCTGAGGTTATACCTAGGCTACAAACTGCAACAACAAAAACCAGAACAGATCCAGAAAACCCCTGAGACGGATCACTTCTGATAGGGAAGAGGATGAATTCCTCTCTTTAAAAAAAAAAATCTGGACTCAGAAACACAACTGATCTTTCAACATCCAGTGTATGTACGCGAGCTGTATGAAGTCAGGGAATGTGTATATGCGGGTAGACCTTCTGCAGGCTGCATATGCCTCTGTGGCTTCCCGGAAAAAGAAAAAATAGTCAAGTGAAGGAAGCAGGGAGTACTAGTATGGAAGACTAGAATCCCTACTAGCTCGAACTTTTGCATAAACTTAGAAAAAGGTAGTAAAACCAATTAAAAATATCCAACACGTATCCCCAAAAACCCTAGAGATTTCCCCAGTATGGTCACCAATTCTGTTGTGTGTGGGAAATCCCTCCTATGGACTAGCATTAAGGGTTGTATCATGCATGCAAAAATTAACTAAAGTCTCCTACTTCTTACCAACATCCCAATCATAAACCCCATTATTCATATGCAAATACAAGGTTAAAGAGATAAAGTTATTGTACCTTAGTTTCCATGTTTGATGTTGATCCCTTTAACGTTTGGTCGCTCCTTGAATGCAACTCTCCTCCCAACACTGACCTGTATTCATAAAATACAAACAAAGAACTCCACATGCATATGATCTATAAACTAATGGGTTATATATTCTATCAAAATATAATCAAATTTAAATATTGACAATCTCATATGGTGGGATGGGAAAAGTACTTCTTTTATTAATATCACAAGAGTAACCTTACAATAGTGAGATCGGCCACTGCTCCTCGAATCTGGTTCTATGATCCTCTTCAACTGTGCTCCAACTGCTTTTGTATATGCTTCTCTTCACATAGTAGTTGCAAAAGGTTGGGGCAAGGGGAATAATAAATTGGGTATAGTTTCTTTGCTATGATTTTTCTCCTTCTAAATGGGACCCCTACCCCTTATTTTATAGGCTAGAAAGGGCTAGGTATTTGGTTGAGTGACCGGCTATGGGGGGTCAAACAGTTTAGTTAACTTACCCAAAACTGTGTGTTTCGTCTGCAAATTTCCATTTTTTGTGCTTTTTACGTATACGCGGGTTGTAGTGGGTCAACCAGCATACACATGTATGCAGTAGTGGAGTAGGGTGCGTATGACTTCAAAAAGGGAGTTTTTTAAGAATTTGTTCAATAGTGGCTTGGCAAAGAAGGCAAATGAGATGGCCTGATGCCAGGTAAGCATGACTGGTGCAATTTAGGGTTATAACACTCTAGAAATATGGATAAATGCTTAAGTGGTTAAGAAGACCTAGAGGTGTGGTCATGAAGCCCCATGTTGTTTATGGAAGAAGAGGTTGAAGGACATGACACATGCATAGATGGATAGTCCTCGTCATTTTATTTCCAACGGTAGGTGGTACACCACATGATTCCTCAGGGTTGAGGAGATATTCTCTCTTGAATATGGAAGCCCCAAAGTATGGTTAAAAAGACCTAAACAATTGTAACAAGAAGTGCAAGTCAACCCCAAATTAATTAAAAGAAGAAATTTTGTTGCAAACAAAACGTTACAATTCATCCCCATTGCAATGAATATTAAAATAAATATTAAATATATTTTTGGTAAAGTCAACCCCAATGGAATAATCAGTAAAAATTAAATTGAATTGAATTTGCATCAAGTCATCCCTAAAAAGAGGGTTTTTAGATCTAGTATAAATAAGGCACCTAGGAGTTCATTTGCTACATCAAATAAATCAAATTTTATTTGAGGTAACCAAGGATATATGAGATGAATTTTAGAGGGAAGATGAAGTGAAGAAGGGATAAATTCCAAGGGAGGATGAAGTCTTGTGATGATGTGTTCTAAGGTATGTTATTTAAAGGTCATCTTACCATTTTCTCTATAACTATTTTTCTAGAATGATTCAGATATCGAAACATGTAGTATGTTGATAAGACATATTAAGGTAACTATGGTAAATATTTAATATTTAGGGCCATTGTATGTTTGGAGATACACTATCTAGAAGATAGGGTTTTTTACTAGTCCTGAAACTTATCTAAAACACATGTTTTAAGAAAAACAATCATAAAGTCTTCATAGAGGATCCAAATTATGTGAGACCAATTGAATTGGGAAAATCATTGTCCCTAGTATGTTGTGTGTGAGTTTCGGAACCAGATATCAAATATCCAACTCGTGGCATCCTCTACAAGTTCTCTCTCCATAATAGGTCTTCCATTTTCGCTATAACTCCTTTTCAGGGACGATTCAAGTAGTGAAACTTGGACGAGTTTTAGAGAATATATTGAAGAATATTGGGTACAAGTTTCAGACCTTATTCATTCCATGCATGGAGTTATGCTTGTTCAAAGTTAGGGTTTGTGACTGATCCAAAAATTGGTTGTGTGAGACTAAGATAAATTTTGATGAAGATGATATTCTCTTGTTGTTGAAGATGAAGAAGGTATGAGGGTATCTGATGGTATGCACCAAGTTTCTCACATGTTGAGAGGTATGTTTTTATATGTATTTTGAGGGTTATGTCTTGATACATGCTTGAGGCACGTTTTGGATATTTGGGCATATGCTTTGAGGCACATCTTTGATGTATGGTATATGTTTGGTACATGGTTTGAGGCATGTCTATTGATTTTCATTGTTGGTACATATATTGGATATATTGGCATATATATTTCACACATTGTTTGAGGAGCATCTTGGATATTGGGTATATGGTTTGATATGTACTCTAGTATATGTTTACATGTTTGAGGCATATCTTGGTACATGGTTGATGGATGTGATGGAACATGTTTTGGTACATGGTTGATCAATGTTATGGAACATGTTTGAGGCATATCTTGGAACATGGTTTATGGATATGGCACCTTCATGTTACCTAGATGATATGGCACACATGTATTAGCATATGATTTGATGCACATATTGGTGATGGTCTTGGTGTATGATTTATGAGAGTGGGTCTGATCTTGTTGTTGATGATTTTGATGATGAGGTATCAATGTCAGTGACAGGGACAATGACAAGTTAGTAAAAGTTGATTATTATTGACAGGTTGATTGTCAGTGACAGTATCAGTTACAATGACAATGATAGTGTCAGTGACAGTGATAGTGATAGTGATAGGTTGAGTCTACACTTATATTTCATCGCAGAAGGAAGGGGCAAGGAAAGGGGGTCGTAAAGTCTTTTTGGTTGGAGACCGAGAACACATGGATTTGGATCTTCCTTCAAGATGGAGCCTGTAAATCAGGCATTGGAGCCACCTTCCAGTTGGAGCTAGAGAATTTAGGGAGTTGTAGCTTCCTTAAGGTTGGATCCTATAAATAGGGGGTTGGAGCCTCCTTCTAGTTGGTGATGGAAAATTTGGAAGTTGGTTCTTACTGTGAATGTAATATTTTGATATAGAAGAAATCATTATGTGGTTTTCTTGTATTTGGGTTTCCACATAAAATGTTCATCTACGGTGGTTATGATGTGATGCATTTTTTATGGTTATATGTTTATGATATGTTAAATGCAATCATAAATGAATGGAATAATTGATCACGCAATATTGTGATTCAAATTCATAAAAAGTGCTCAATATTGATTCACACCCCATGGTTTAGTATTGGTGAATATTCCAACAATTGGTATCAAAGTTGGTTCGTTCAGAGATAATATAACCACTAGAAGGTAAATCATGGATTGCACTAAGAATGGAGCACCAATATTTGATGGTGAAAATGATCAGAGCTATGAGATATGGAGAAATATGATGAAATCATTTTTAGGAGCATAGGGGTATGATTTTTGGTACTCATTTGTTATAGGATACACTAGTTCAAAGAAACCAAAGACTACATCCAAGAAGGAATTAAAAAGAAACTAAAAAATAACAATGGATTTCATCCTTGAAGGATTACTTGATATAGTAAAAGACAAAGTGGGACAATGTTCCTCACCCAAAGAACTTTGGGATAAGCTACATAATATATATTCCAATGGAGCTCATAACATCACAGAACCATAGCATATTAAAGGAAATGCAGGGATAAAATGAAAATAAATATGCTCATCATGTCAGACAGATTTAGAAGAAAAAAAGAGGTCATGAAGATCCATATGATGAATAAAGATGAAGATTATGAGAAGATTGAAGAATAATTTGTCACATTAAGTGTTAAAATTGTCAATCTCAGCCAGAACGTTGAAGAGAGAGGAATCTCTACACTATCAAAAAAAAAAGTTGAAGAGAAGTATTACAAGTTACTAGAAAGGAAGAATGAAGAGAAGTCCAAGAGTTGTGTGGAAATCATCAGAGGCCCTATGAATAAGGAGTAATACAATCCTTCACAGGATAACCTTCTAAAAATGGAGAAGACTCAAGAAGAAGATTATAGATGACACATATATCAAATAAGACCCTTTGCTTCTAGGTCTTAAATAATCTCCAATCATTGTGAAGGAAACAAAAAAAGAGAAGAACATAATTAGCCAAGGTATGAATTCAAAAATACTACATAACAAATAAGATGATTTACCTCTAGGTATTAAAATTTATTTTCTAGTTATTGTTTTACCTTTAATAACTTTGGACATAAAGTTGTAGATTGCAGAGATTATGGAAGAAATTTTCAAGAAAGAAATTTTTGTGTGGCTCCATACAATATTGAATGCTACAAATCCCACAACTATGGAAACATAGCTTGTGATTGTAGAATCATGATGGAGCCTTCCATGAAGGAAAAAACAAATGTCAGATACAAAAATATCTGGAGAAGAAAAGAAAAACAAGAATAACAAGCGAATGAAGAACAAGTCCCATAGATCATACTCATAGGATTTTAGGTAGTGCAAGATCATTATGAATCTATAGAAAAAGAGGAAGATGCCATAATTCAGGAATATGATAAAGAGGAAGGTGTCAAAATTCATGAATATGATGAAGAGGAATATGTCATAATTTATGAAGATGATGAAGCTATAAATGAAGAGGAAGATGACTTTGCATCAGAGAATCTTGAAGTATTCTTCTAAGACATATGGCTTGAAGACTCCCAATAATGTGAATGGTGAATAGAGGGAGTTTAAGCGACAACAAATGGGTCAATATTGTGTGTAGTTGAGTAGAAGAGTCAGTTGTTACGACACATTGGCAGAGATAATTTCATAAGATATTTGGCAGGTCTAGTATATATTACTTGAAATGAACCAGAGAAGATACATGACAGTGGATGAAAGACTATGACTCAAGAAAATAATCATATTTATAGGTTGAACCAACTAGTCACAAGAAGGAAAGTAGTGAAAATTGCAATAAGGTAGAGAGAAACCGATATGATGAGTTATATTCTCAAGAGAAGATTGTTGGATGGCTATGTCATTGATGTCAGTTCATTGAAGATGACAATCCATGAAGACTTGAAGTCAAGTAATGAAGGAATATTAACATGAATGTTTTTCATATACATCAGTATCTTATAGTAATAGAAAGCACCAATGGACAACAAACATCGAAACAGAAGAAAGAAAGCATATACAGGAAGCCTCACAATAATATAAAAGAAATATTTGTTGGCCTTTGACCATGTTTTGAGGAACACGTGGTCATATTTGACTGTTTTTGGGACTTCGAGAGATTTTCAAAGATGGAGCACAATGCGAAGTGGAAATCATGGAAGCTAGACCCCTTTTTGGGTCCTTTTTGGGTTTTGGGGGATAATGTAATGGGATTGGGATGTCAGCCCATTGGTTTACCCATGCTTAGGCCTATTTTGTATGTATATATAGAGGTTTAGGCCATATAGAGAGGGAGTGGATGATATATCTATGTGATGTAGACTAAGTGTCAAGGGTTGAATATGTGTGATCAAGTATTTGTGCATTTTGTGTAAGACTTCTAGAGCCGAGTGCAAGCCCCTGTGAGACATTGTAGAAGGCTTTGTGTTGTAGTGCAAGGAGGAAGGATCTAGCAAGATATACAGATATTTTGTCCTATGCAAAGAGGGATTAGGATGGCTATGTGCTATAACCTGATTAACTGAAGCTAATAAAGAATAAGACTTTGTGGATGTAGCCCCAGGGTGGGGGTGAACCACGGTAAATGTGTGTGTTGTTCTCTATGCCTCGACCTGATGTGTTTATCTCTTTCTTTTCTAAGTTCTTTGATGTGTTTAGGTAGATCTATTTATGATTTGTGCTTATGAGATATGAATGAATGTTAGATCTGGTATGTAAGATGATTAATGCTTGATCTTCTGAATCTAACCTATATTGTTGTGGCTAAGTGTTGAATTATATTAGATCTAAGTACATACTGCGATGCTCTGTGCTATCTGGGAAGTATCATGAGGGTTGAATATTGATGAATAATCTATGCTAAGTGATTGCTTAGTGTTATAATCATAGATTTGTTTCCTAGCTAAGGTTGCAGACACCTAAGTCTTGCAACCACCCATGCCTCTACCTCAGGTGAGACTTCATTTGCTTCGCAGGTGTTGCCAAAAGGGTCGGTAGCTAGGGTTTTGTTGGTGTGATCTTGTAGTCTTGAAACCTAGGTATACCTCTGTGCCAACAAATGGTTCTGTTGTCGAGACCTGAAACTGTGATTGATGAGAACTAAGCATAAGAAGCTTTGTTCAAAGATTCATCCTGAAATTGTGGAAGCTCTATGCATGGATCTATGCCCTAGTGCAGAGTGATCCACTTGATCTAAAAAGATCTGTGCTGAAGAAGGAAGGACAAATCTGAAGGAAAGAAGTCATATCTACAAGAAAAGAGGTTGATACTAAAGAAAAGAAGTAAGATCCGTAAGCTCCGTGCTCCGATAAAGGTAATAATAGTTAAAAGTTCTTAGATCTAGAATCTTTGTGCCCTATAGAAGTAAAAGAAGTGAAATTTTTTGTTTCTAAAGTATGAATTTAGGTATGCTTGATAGATTTTTTCCTAGCTTGAAAAATAGGGCATTATTAGATGAAAGAACGTTTGATATGAATAGATCTGATAAGAATAATGAAACATATGTTATACCTATGCATAGAAATAATTTTTGGACTAACCAATGGACGAAGGATCCTAGAAAGAAATTTTTACAGGCTAGCCATTATGACCCTAGAAAGAAGTACAAGAAAAGTTGGGGATCATTGAAGAGAAAGAGAGGATTAACTCTTTGTTACAGTTGCAGAAGACCAGGACATCGTGGTAAGGAATGCCTTGGGAGAAACCCTAGTTGCCTCTGTTGTAAGGCTATGGACCATGAAATACTGGATTTCCCTATAATGATTTCTAGAATTGAAAAGATGAATATGGAGCAAGAAAACCCTGAAGGAGATCAAGAGACTAAGATTATAGAATAACCCCAGAAAGAATCAGAGAATATGTTGCTGAAAATGAAAGAAAACCCGGATGAACATAAAGATGTCAGTTTTTCAGATATCTTCAAAGAAAAGGAGAAAATCGAACATTTCCTGTGCTCTGGATGAGGGAAAACAGATGAAAATTATGATAGAAAGTACTTGGGAAACCCTAGGAAGGCCTGTTATGGTTCCTTCACTAGGAAAAATAGGGTTGTTTAAAGGAAAAATGGTAACCCTATGTGGCAAGATTACCCAGATAGCTATGACTACCCATAGAGCTTCGACAGAGGAAAAATTCAAAGTTATTAAATTTATTGAGGACTATGCCCCATTTCCAGCTTTGTTAGGCAAGATCTGGATTGAAAAAGATCAGATACAAAGAAAAGAAGAAAAGGAAGCCCTATAAAAGAAGAAGAAAGAAGTCATGGAATTTATGACTAGAAGGATTGCCTACTTGATGGAAGAACAAGAGAACGTATCTAAGCTATTAAACACCAGGGACTTGGATGTCTAAGCTATAAGAGAATTAGAGGAACCACAGAAGACCGAAATACCTAATCCATATCATGAAGGTGTATTACCCTTGGATCTGAAGAAAGAATCTTAGCATCGTGAAGTGACTATGTCGAGAGAAGATAAGGATCAAAATGGAAAAAGGATGACGGAGACTAAGCTCACTGGGAAGAAGGCTAGGAAGCTAAGTAAGAAGAGAGACAAGATTGAAAAGTTACAGAAGATTCCATAGGAAACTTCATAGAATGAAAAATCAGAGGAATTGACCTTCGTCGAGATATCAAAAAAATGACATAGGACACTTCGTCATGACGAAGAAATATAGTCGTTGGACTGATATACCCATTCGACTTCCGCCCTGAACAGATAGAAAATAATTAAAGGATCACCACCAGACCATTGGACCATGCCATAACGGATGGATCAAAGTTCATGAAAGATTCATACCCATTGCAAGAAGACCATTGATGAATTTCCTATTTAGCTCATCGTGTCATGCCCGAAGAACACTTTTGCCAACTGAAAAATTGAAGCCCACAGAACTAGTGATTTTCTACAGTGACCATTGTAAGTAGATTGTTCATCCTAGTGCAACATTTTGAGAACATCATGATCCCAAGTGCGTATGTCCGATGAGCTTACTGAACTTGAGGAATCCCTCACAGAGGTCCTTCTCGATTTAATGACTGAGAGAGTCATGTCGGAAAGAAGAATGTCCAATGGATTCCAAGCATCATCAACGGGAGGAGTGCAAGCCTCCCCATCAAATGCTCGAGCAGGAACATCTTGAGCTGCGCAGAAAGAAGAACTAAGCATAAGGATGACATAGCCAACGTGAAGTTAGTGCCATCCATCCTACCAGCTTACATACCCCCTATGAGAGGTGACATTAATAGGGACAGTGTCCCTAGATACTTTGAATACACCCTAGTCACTACATATCTACTGAAAGGAGTACACACCTACCAAGCAGATCAAGACAAGGTTACAACATTGAAGTTTTACGACTTCAACCTGGGGGACCGTAAATCTTACAGCATGCTCACCCCATATAATTACTTGATGAGAACTAAGGGAAAGAATTCGAAGATCATCCCTTTGCAATAGATGATGAACCTCACGCAGTCTAATTTTCTCAATGTTATGAAAATAATGCACTTCGACAGACACCAGGAGGTGAACGCTTGTGTAAAATTGTTGCTAGCAAGTTACCATAGAGGATACCTGTGGTTAGATCGTCACATAACTGTTGATACAACACTGATCAATAGGATCATCAGGTTTAGTATGAAGGGCCCTGATCCCCATGAGTACTATCTTGGAAAGACCGCAGACCGCGCTCTTGTGCAGAAGACCAAAGAAGCCTATGGCGATGTTGACAAAGGTGCGAGAGGCTACAAGGTAGCTTCTATTGAAAGTGGCACAGTGCACCTTTCATGACAGCTGATCATAGGGAAGTTGCTGCATAAGAATCGACCAACACAAGTATTTTCCTTTGTAGTTGACCTCACAGGAAAGTGTGCAGAGGAACTACATATGAACTAGGTGAAGTACCTAGTGAATCAACTGGATATTGATTGCAGAGAAGCCTAGGATCAGGGGCATGAATTCCATTTTAGTTGGATCCTGATACTGATCTCGTTTTTTGCATGGGAGCTATGGGAAGGTGAAACCGTCCTGGACCTTGACCCCTTTGAGCCACTAGCTACGAAGTTTAGTACATTATGGTACTCGAACGACATGAGTAAGCAATCACAATCTAATACCATTTTTCACACGTACTATAACCAATTGAAAGCATCCATAAGGAGAAAACCATGCATAACCTTGAACACTTTATAGATATTTCGACCTCTGATAAATTTCAGCATGGACCGCCACTTTATATACCTAACCCCACATGTTGATGATGACCAGGAACATCTTCATTCCTATTATAAGCTGACAGAAGAAGACCTAGAAAATATCACCAAGGAATGGTCGGAGGACCTCCTTGTTTCAGCAAACCCCACAAAAATTTCTGACATCGATAGCCTGAAACTGTGCAGGATACATCTGGGACCAGTAAGACAATGAAAGAAAACACAACGAAGAAGACTGAAGAAATCTAGGATGTTGACAGCCTATCTGTAAGGATGGCTTCCATTACACCAGATGAAGAAGGTGATACAGAAACTCAGAAAGTCGAAGTACCACCGCCTAGGGATGAAGAAGACTCATCGAAGAAAAGGAAGGTCTCACCTCTGAAATCTTCCTCCAAAAAGAAACCAAGAACCCCTGTAACCAAGATGCAAACCGTCCTCACATTGGATGACTTTGATTTCATTGTTGTAGCGGTCAATGATGCTTCAAAGGAAATCATAGAGAAGAAGGAGGCAAAGAGGGAACAAATGTATAGCCAAATTGAGATCGCACTCCAAGGAGTACAACAAGCACTCGAGTCTAGCCGAGCAATATCTCTTGCAGCTCTGCCAGAAGGAACAACATAAGTGGGAGATGAATTAGTTCAACTCTGCAATATTGTTGATACATTCGAAGTACGCCTTCGAAATGCTCAGGAAGAAAAAGTGTAGGCCACTCAAGCCCTAAAGAAAGCACAGGAGTAAATTATTGAACAACGCCAAGCTACGCAACAAGAGAAGAATTCTCTACAAGCACAATTTGAAGAAGACAGAGAAAAGATCAAAAAGAAAAAGAGTAGCTACTCGCAAAGAAGATAGGAATTGAATAAGTAGTCAACAAAGAATTTCTCTCTATGACCGACCTAGAGCAGAAGGCTAAAGAGACCATATATCACCAAGTGATAAAGCTGGCTGAAGTCATTCAATAACTTCAATAAAGGGTTGTGGAATTAGAGCTTCATACCATACCACATAATACATAAGAAGTGCGCGACCAATGAGAATTGAATGCTCAGAGCACAGAATGTAAACAACTAAGTAGCAGAAGCGTGTAGATATATGAAAAATTATGTGAAGGCCCAAAGTTGAAGAAACTAGAGAACCAACTCCAGGAAGAAAAGAAGCACACCGATATAGTACAGGCACAGCTCAAGCTCCTGTCACCCATCGAGAGGATGAAGAGATCCAAAAAACAACGCACTACCCAACAACTCATTCTTACCACGTGGAACAGAGTGATGAAAGTCACCCATAAACTCCATCCGAGCTAGGAGGCGGCCTACCTACTGTTTGAAGAAATTGAAGGCCAAGGAACACTACTAGAACAAGTTGTTTCTATAGTCAAGCAACAACTGGAAGGACCTATCAGCGAAGCAATTTTTCAGGAATTCGATGAGCAAGAAGCAGTAGCATAGAGACAAGTCAAAGCAACTCGATCCAAGATCAAAATCTTTGAGGCACACTTACCTAGACCTGAGTGACTCGGGACGAGTCATAGGTGAGTGTTGGGGGCCTGTTGGCCCTTGACCAAGTTTTGAGGAACACTTGGTCATATTTGACCATTTTTGGGACTTCGTCAACTTGTCAAATATGGAGCCCAATGCGAAGTGGAAATCATGGAAGCTAGACCCCGTTTTGGGTCCTTTTTGGGTTTTGGGGGATAATGTAATGGGATTGGGATGTCGGCCCATGGGTTTACCCATGTTTAGGCCTATTTTGTATGTATATATAGAGGTCTAGGCCATATAGAGAGGGAGAATATGATATATATATATATATATATATATATATGTGTGTGTGTGTGTGTGTGTGTGTGTGATGTAGGCTAAGTTCCAAGGTTTGAATCTGTGTGATCAAGGATTTGTGCATTTCGTGTAAGACTTGCAGAGCCAAGTGCAAGTCCTTGTGAGATATTGTAGAAGGCTTTTTGTTGTAGTGCAAGGAAGAAGGACCTAGCGAGCTTCACAGATCTTCTTTCCTATGAAAAGAAGGATTATGATGGATATGTGTTGTAACCTAATTAACTAAATCTAATAAAGAAGAATACTTTGTGGACGTAGCCCTAGGGTGGGGTGAACCATGGTAAATGTGTGTGTTGTTCTCTGTGCCTCGACCTGATGTGTTTGTCTCTTTCTTTGCTAAGTTCTTTGATGTGTTTATATAGATCTATGTATGCTTTGTGCTTCTGATATATGAATGAATTTTAGATCTGGTATGTAAGATGCTTAATGCTTGATCTGCCAAATCTAGCCTATCTTGTTGTAGCTAAGTGTTGAATTATCTTAGATCTAAGTACATACTTTGATGCTCTGTGCTATTTGTGAAGTATCATGAGGGTTGAATATTGATGAGTAATCTATGCTAAGTGATTTCTAAGTGTTATAATCACATATCCATGTCTCAACTAAGGTTGCAGACACTTGAGTCTTGCAACCACCTCTGCCTCTACCTTGGGTGAGACTTTGTCTACTTCCCAGGTGTTGTTGAAAGGGCCGTTAGCTAGGGTTTTTTTGGTGGGTTTTTGTAGTGTTGAACCCTAGGTATACCCCTGTGCCAACAATATTGAAAAAAGAGACAGGGGGAGAGAAATCATCATAAGGAGATACCCTTAATGTCAAAAGGGGAGAGAATGAACAAAAAAAAAACTATCAGAAGCATGAAGATAGGGGGAGTGCATGAAGACATAAAGTTAATTTTTCAAATAAGGTATACTATCAAAAGGAAGAGAAAGATCACGAGAGAAAGATCAGAAGCATCAATACAGGGGGAGAAACCCCAAACAGAGTTACCCTTTGGAATTGATGTCAAAGGGGGAGAGTAACATGAGGAGAGAAGCATAATGTAAGGGGGATAAAGGGTCACAGGTGGAGTATGAGTGTTTCCATCAATGTCAAAGGGAGATATTGTTGGATATTTGGTTTTCATTGATGTCAACATTTATCAACCCTAGAAAAAAACCCGAAGCAAGTTTGGAAACATATCTACGCGATGGGTGTATTCAGAGAAGTATTCAAAGTTTTCCCCTTATGGTGTATATTTAAGCATTTCCCTCATGGGAAGAAACTTTGAAGAAGTCTACAAGAATCCCTGGAAATATGGCCAAATACTTAAGTGGTTAAGAATCCCTGGAGGCGTGGTCATGAAACTGGAAGTTGTTTGAGGAAAAATAGAATCAAGGACATGACACATTCATAGATGGATATTCCTCTTCATTTCATTTCCAATGGTAGGTGGTATCACATGTGGTTCCTCACAGTTGAGGAGATATTCCCTCTTGAATATGGAAGCTCCAAAGTATGGTTAAGAAGCCCTAAACAATTGTAACAAGAAGTGACAAGTCAACCCCAAATTAATTAAAAGAATAAAAGTTGTTGTAAACAAGAAGTTATAATTCATCCCCATTGAAATGAATATTAAAATAAATATTAAGGATATCATTGGTGAAGTCGGCCCCAATGGAATAATCATTGAAAATTAAATAGAATTTTATTTAGGTCAAGTCGACCCTAAAAAGAGGGTTCCAGATCTAGTATAAATAAGGCAACTAGTGTTGGATTACTAAGAGGGGGGGTGAATCAGTAATAGAGAAATTTAATCCTTTTTAAACATATAATCCAAGTGTTATATCAATGAAGCATTATAATCCAATAAATGCAGAATAAATAAGCAATGAACAAATGAACAAACATACACATACGCAGTACACCAGTGTTTTACATGGAAACCCAAATCAGGAGAAAACCACGAAATGTTTTTTCTTATATGTCTTGAAGAATTACATTCATTGGAAGCACCAACTTCCTTTTTTTTCCAGCTGCAACTGGAAGGAGGATCCAACCCCCTAGTTTCTCAGGCTACAACCTGAGTGAAGCTCCAACTCCCTAATTCTCTGGCTACAACCAGAAGGAGGCTACAACCCCCTATGTTCTCCGACTACAAATGGAAGGTGGCTACAACCACCTATCCTTGCCCTGTCCTTCCACCCTGAAGTAAAAGTAGAATGATGGAACCACTGTCAACCTGTCACTGTGAGATATACCGATGTAAACCTATACCAATAAATCTGAACCATGCATCAACCATGCATCAACCTGTACCTCAACTTGTAATCAACCTGTACCATAAAAAAGTGCATCAACCATGCACCAACCTATACCAAATAACCTGTAATCAACTTGTACCATACAAAAGTGCATCAAACCATGTACCAAATATGTACTAATCATCTGTTAACTACTCATCAAGTATGACTCATCTGTATGTACCAACATCATCAACTATACAGCTCATGTATGTGCCAACTCATCAACTACTTGTCTCAACCATGTACTCAACATGTACCTCAACCAAAATACCTCATCAATTTCATCATACAAATATGATTTGTAGCTCTATAATAGGCCTGGTGTATATGATCACATTCCTACAAACCTTCCGTAACTTCAACAATAAGAGACTATCATTTTCATCAAACTTTTCTTTAGTCTCACATGCCTAGTTTTGGATTAGTCAACAACCCTAACTTGAAGTAATCATAACTTTGTACCTATAATGTATAAATATCTGAAAATTATAAACAATGTTATTCAATGTGTTTTATGTAATTCCTCCAAGTGTCACTACTTGGAACTTCTCAGAAAAGGAGTTATAGCAAAAATGGCATACCTTGTTGAATTCTGGCATATTCTAGAGAGAAACCTTGTAGAGCGTGCCCCGCATGGAATATTTGTTGAATTGATCTGAAACTGTTACAAAGAATACTAGAGATTGTAACCTAACCAACAAATTTGGTTTCACTAAATTGGTATCTGTTATGAATAAGTTATGACGTTTTTACCCGAAACACCTGTTTTTGACTAGTTTCAAGACTATCCACAAACCCTATTTTCCACGAAGTGTAAATCTAAAAATAAAATGACCCACAAGATGCGTTTTTTAACACAGATACTTGGATATTTTTTCTCAATGGAATATCAATTTCATGATATGATTCATCATTAAAGAAAAGTTATAGTGAAAATGGTGAGATGACCTGTAAATAACATACCTTAGAAAGCACCATCAAAAGAATTTATCCTTCCTTGCATTTTGGCCTTCTTTTCTTCACCTTTTCTCAGAATTTCGGCTTAGATATCCTTTGTTACCTCAGAAATCTATACATATTCAATATTCTCAAGTGTGATTAAAATTAGAGAGCCTTACCTCTTATTTATACTCTCCAGGTAGCTTCCTTAAAATAATCTTCTAGGTCACTTGGCCCCACTTTCCTTATTTTAGGGTTAACCCACTTGTAATTTTTCCATTAAATTTATTATTGAAATAATTTATTTTGTATTCACTTTGAATTAAAATACACTCATTACTTCACTTTATTATATACCTTTTAAAATCTCTTAAACTACTTTGACCTTTTGGGGTTTCTAGATGACATATGAGGGTCCTCCAACTTCGTAAGGCCATAACTCTCAAACCGTGAGGAGTTATATCACATTCTACATACCACCAAAAATGGAATGATATTTACTATCCATATAGAATATTATTATCTAAAAATATATCATAACTCATACCATTATCCATAAAACAAACTTGGGTCCATTACCCAAACCTGGGGTCTCCAAGTTCTCATGGCCATAACTCTCTAACCGTGAGGATTTATGTGACGTTCCACATACCACCAGAAATGGAATGGAAAGAACTATACATATAGGATAGTTTAACTAACAAATTCATTGTCCTTCATATTATTATTCCATAATTAAGCATGAGTTCTTTTACTCTGTAATGCGTCTTCCCGTGAGGGCTTTCACCATAAGGGGACCACTTTGGATTTCATCCATATTTACTTCTTATAAACCATGAAAAGACAATAATGAGTCATATTTACATCAAACAATCTTGGGTCCATTACCCAAACTTTTGTGCTGCGGGGATTTCTTCAAGGGTTGACATCAATGACAACCAACCTTAATCAACAATCTCCCCCTTTGGCATTGATGGCAACACTCTGATGCAATACTGAAATCATATCACTCATTCTCCCCCCGGAACCATGTCTCTTTCCTCTTTATCTGATAAATTTGCCACTTTCCTCTGCATCTGATACATCTTCTCCCCCTGGAGCCATGCTTCTATCCTCTACATCTGATAAATCTCTCCCCCTTTGTCATCAATGGCAAAGGTATCTTTCAATCTGGGGCTTCTCCCCCTGACTGAACTGTCCTCTTATGGTGCTTCAACGTGTACATCTAAGACATATAAGATAAGCATTCAAAAATCATTCATTTTGGAGTAGAAATAACTCCAAGTCTTTGGCGAAAATATTCAAAGGCTTCCCGTGGAAGTGGTTTTGTAAAGATGTCTGCCACTTGTTCTTGTGTGCCCACATAATCAACTTTGATGTTCTTTTCTGCAACCTGTTCTCGTATAAAGTGATACTTGATTGGAATGTGCTTTGTCTTGGAGTGCATCACCGGGTTTCTTGAGATACTGATGGCACTTGTATTATCACAATATATTGGAATGGGCTCATCATACTCAACCTGTATATCTGTCAAAGTTTTTTTCATCCAAACAACCTATGTACAACATGTTGCTATTGCAATATACTCTGCCTCGACTGTAGATAGAGATACTAATGATTGTTTCTTTCTTATCCATGATACCAAACACTCACCTAAGTAGAATGTTTCTCCATTGGTGCTTCGTCGATCATCAATACAACCTACCCAATCTGCATCTGTGTAGGCAATACGTGATAGATATTTTCCTTTTGGATACCATAATCCAAACTCTTCTATGCCTTTGAGATATCTGAAAATCCTCTTTACTGCTAATACATGTGATTCCTTTGGTGATGCTTGAAATCGTGCCACATGTCCAACTGCTTTCATTACATCTGATCTGGATGTTGTCACATATAGTAGGCTACCAATCATTGACTTGTATTGCCTTTGATCTGTAGACTTCAAATCATCATCTTTGCTTAACTTACAACTGGTTTGCATGGGAGTGATAACTAGTTTGCAATCTTCCATTCCAAACCTCTTTATCATTTCTATGATATACTTGGTTTGAGAAATAAAAATTTCTTGGTTGCTTTGACATATCTAAAGTCCCAAAAAGAAGGATAGTTCTCCAAGTAATGACATTTCAAATTCATTCTGCATGTCTTTCGCAAATTTATGGCTTAACCTGTCATCATCACTACCAAAAATAATATCATCAACATAAAATTCAATTAATAAAATGTTACCTTGACTTAACTTGATGTAGAGATTGTTGTCTGCACTTCCTTTTCTGAACCCTGCCTACTGCATATATTTATCCAGTCTGGAGTACCATGCTCTAGGAGCCTGTTTTAGACCATACAAGGCCCTCTTTAATTTACATACATAGTCTGTGTTCTCTGACAATTGAAATCTTTTTGGTTGTTCAATGTAGACTTCTTCTTCAAGTTCCCCATTCATAAAAGATGATTTTATGTCTATCTGATATACTTTAATATTTTTGGAGCATGCATAAGCTAAAAGTAAATGGATTGCTTCCATTTTGGCAACTGGGGGAAATGTCTCTTCAAATTCGATTCCTTCAATCTGTGCATATCCTTTGCATACCATTGTTCCTTGTAACATGTCCATCTTCATTCAATTTATTCCTGAAAACCCATTTTGTGTCGATCACATTCTTATTCTTTGGTCTTGGAACCAATTCCCAAGTGTCATTTTCCTCTATTTCATCCAATTCTTCATCCATGGCCTTATTCCAAAATTCATCCTTGCTGGCTTCTTCAAAACAGTTTGGTTCAATTGTAGATAAGAGTTCTACGTGTTTTTGTTCTGGTGAACGGATTTTTCTTCTAGTCTCTACTCCTGCATCTTTGTTTCCAATAATCTATCTGAAGGATGATTCTTCTGTACTCGTTTGCTAGGTGTCTTTGAAGATATTTTCTAAACTTGTTCTTCTGCTTCTGTTGGATTCTCTTCATCTTCATCTTCCTCTTCTACTTCTTTTTCATCTTCTTCTTCAAAAAGTTGTTCCATTGATTTGTTTTCTTCTTCCTTTGATTATGGTCTGTATGTTTCATCAATTGTTACGTTGATGCTTTCTACAACTTTGTTCAATCTTATATTGTAACACTTGTATGCTTTCCTTGTACTTGAATAACCAACAAGTATTCCTTTGTCCACACGAGAGTCAAACTTTCCCATTTTTCCATCTTCTCTTTTGATGTAGCATTTGCTTCCAAAAACTCTAAAGTGCTTCAAATTTGTTGGTCTTCCTTTCCATCACTCGTAGGGAGTTTTATCAGTGTTGTTTTTTAGCATTACTCTGTTTTGAATGTGAATTGTTGTATGCACTGCCTGTGTCCAAAATATATCTATCAATTTGGAATCCATTAGCATTGTTTGAGCCATTTCTTGTACTGTCCTGTTCTTTCTTTCAACAACTCCATTATGTGGAGGTGTCCTAGTAACAGAGATTTGCCTTTTTATTCCATGATTTCTATAGTAGTCCATAAATTCCTTTGAAGTGAAATCTCCTCCATTATCAGATCTTAAACATTTGATTCTTGAATCCATCTCATTTTCAACCATTTCCTTGTAGATCTTGAAGTTTTCAAAAGCTTCTGACTTGTTCTTGAGAAAACAAACTGCAATAATTCTTGTATAATCATCAGCTAATAACATAAAGTATTTTTCACCTTTTAAGCCCTTTGTTGTAGTTGGTCCAACTAGATCAGTTTTCACAATTTACAGTGGTCTTGTTGTTGAATATTCCTTTGATTTGAACCTGGTCTTTATCTGTTTTCCTTTTTGACAATGCTCGCATAAAGTGTTGGTTGGTTTCGTGATCTAGGGAATTTCTCTTACTGCTTCTCTTTTGTTGACTTTGAGAAGGTTATCAAAATGCATGTGACTCATTCTTCTATGCCATAGCCAACTTTCATATTCCTTTCCTAGACAACACTTTTCATTTCCAATTTCACTTAACACATATATGTTGTTTGATTTTCTTGCAGCTGTACCGACCAATTTCCTTGAACCTTCTTTTCTTATCTCACACTTTTCTGAATCGAAAGTAAGTTTATGAACTTGGTCACACATTTGACTCACACTTAGAAGATTATGTTTCATATCTTCTACCAGTAGAACGTTTTGTGCCTTTTCATTCTTGTTCCCAATTCGGATGGTGCCTTCTCCAATGATTTTGGATGAATTATCATTTCCGAAGGAGACTGGTCCATTTTTTTTTTCTTTTTGTAATGTAAGAAATTTGTCTTTATCACCTGTCATGTGTTTTGAAAATCCACTGTCAACATACCAACCGTGTTTCTTCTGCTTATCTTGTAGAGTGACTGTGCATTCTTCATTGTTATATTGATGTTGTTTTCTTATCCATGTCATTTTCTGAGGTTCTTGTCTGTGACTATTGTTATTATGTTGAGGTTGTTTAGGAGGGAATTTCATTTTGCAATCCTTCTCCATGTATCCAAAATTGTTACATTTGTAACATTCCAATTCACTGCTCAAAGATTCAAACCTATTGTAACTTCTTCTTTATGTGTCACTAGGTCTCCTTGAATAATCCCTTTGTGTATAACTCTCAAAGTTGTTACTGTTCATGTTGTTAGCTCTGCAATTCACAACTTTATGTACAAAATTATTACATGCATAACACAAACCAAAAAATATAGTTTGATACATCGGAGTTGAAGATCTTCTGAAATGAGGTGCTCTTATGAATCCTTCTTCTTCTTGAGGCCTATCTATCTATTGTTGATTCTGAAATCTGAATCTTCTTGGTGGAGGAGTTTCCCTGTAATATTCCTTGTATAACTTACTATCCTCTTTGATTGTTTCTTCATAGCTCTTTGGATTTGTTTCTTTTTCTGTTTTTTTGGACCTTGGTCCCTTTTTTGTCGGATTGTATCCAAGTCCGGATTTGTGAAGATGAGATTTTTAGCTGTTGATAATGTCATCCAGAACTTTTGAGCTATTCTGCATATTTTTCTTTTGAATATCATTTCTTAGTGTGACAACCTATTCTTCCAAGTTTCCAATGATCTTGTCCTTTTCTTCTAGTTGTTCTTTGAGTGCTTCTTCAATTCTTTTATCTTCTTCTATTTGAACCTTCAATTTTGTGATCATTTGTTCTAGTTCTCGAGTTTCCTTTTTCTTGTCTAGTTCTGCTTGTAGTTTCTTGTTTTTCTTGTTTTATCTTCTGATAACTTCTATGCCACACATTAATTCTTCTCGATAGTCAACTTCTGCCTCTTCAATTTCTTCTTCGACTTCTTCACATTCTTCTTTGACTTCTTCGTATTCTTTTTTAGAGTCTTCTTTGTCAGAGTCTTTTACTGCCATGAATAGAACTCTTTATGTCTCATTGTCACTAACTTCATCTTCATCTGATGATGAGATGTCTTCTTTGGTGTATAATTTTTTCTTGGAAATTTCTTTGCAGTTCTTTTGTCTTTATATGTGTGCTTTCTTTTTGAGTAACCTTCATAATTTCTCTTTTTCTTATGAGGACATTTGTTAGCAAAATGGCCAATACCATCATAATTAAAACAAATTAAAGAGATCTTACCTCTATACCTACCATTGGTTCCCTTGTTCAATCTTTTGACGAAATTGGCCACTTCTTCATCATATTTTGAGGCATCATTGTTGCTGCTATATTCTTCTTGTTCCTTTTTATTTTGTTTTGATATTTTGGATGCCTTGAAGGCTGCTTCTTTTACATCTGGATTTTCCTGCTCAGTTCTCATTTCATATGCTTTGAAGATTCCATGCAGTTCGTCCATGCTTATTGAGTCTAGATCCGATCTTTCTTCTAGTGCTGATATCTTAGGGTTGAATCTCATAGGAAGAGATCTTAGTATCTTTTGAACAATTAAATATTCTTCAATTTCTTCTCCCAATCCCATGATTGCATTCACTATTTCATCGACTAGTAAGAAGTAGGTTGTGATATCTTCATCTTCCTTCATTTTTAGTTGTTCGAACTGACCTCTGTAAGTTTGAAGATTTGATGCTTTGACTTTTGTATCTCCTTCATAAATATTTTGAAGCTTGTCCCAAATATCTTTAGTGGATTTACAGTGTGAAAATTCGTTGAATACCATATCACTGAGACCATTCAAAAGTGAATTTGTCACTTTGGAATTATTCTCACCGAGTTTTACTGCTTTGTCATTTGTTGGTGGAACTACTGGTGTTGTGTATCCATCTACAATTGATTGCCAAAATTGAAATCCATGTCCCTGTATATATGTCCTCATCCTTATGCTCCAAAAAGCATACTTTTTTCCATCAAACTGTGGTATTCCATTTTTATATGAGTTGGTACTCTCCATGATCTACCTTTCAGTGGTTAAACTGATTTCTGGAGGAACTTGTTCTAATACCAATTGTTGGATTACTGAGAGGGGCGGTGAATCAATAATAGAACAATTTAATCCTTTTTAACCATATAATCCAAGTGTTATATCAATGAAGAATTATCATCCAATAACTGCAGAGTAAATAAACAATGGACAAATGAACAAACATACGCATACACAATACACCAGTGTTTTATGTGGAAACCCAAATAAGGAGAAAACCATGGAATGTTTTTTTCTTATATGTCTTGAAGAATTACATTCATTGGAAGCACCAACTTCCTTTGTTTTCCAGTTGCATCTGGAAGGAGGCTCCAACCCCCTAATTTCTCAGGCTACAACCTGAGGGAAGCTCCAACTCCCCAATTCTCTGGCTACAACCAGAAGGAGGCTACAATCCCCTATGCTCTTCGACTACAACCAGAAGGTGGGTACAACCACCTATATTTTCCCTGTCCTGTCACCCTGAAGTAGAAGTAGAATGATGGAACCACTGTCAACCTGTCACTGTGAGATATACCATTGTAAACCTATACCAATAAATCTAAACCATGCATCAACCATGCATCAACCTGTACCTCAACCTATAATCAACCTGTACCATAAGCAAGTCCATCAACCATGCACCAACCTGTACCAAATAACATGTAATCAACCTATACCATAAACAAGTGTATCCAACCATGTACCAAGTATGTACCAATCATGTGTCAACTACTCATCAACTATGACTCATCAATATGTACCAACATCATCAACTATACACCTCATGTATGTGCCAACTCATCAACTACTTGTCTCAACCATGTACTCAACATGTACCTCAACCAAAATCCCTCATCAATTTCATCATCCAAATTTGATTTGTAGCTCTGTAATAGACCTGATGACATCAGGGATGATTTTAAGGATGGAAATTTATTTTAAAATGTAGCAACCTTGGCGAATCTTACTAATCCTTCATATGTCAACTATAAATGTTTGGCGATATTTTTGTAAAAATATTTAAATTTCTAAGTATTTTATATATTTTTTATAAAACTTTGGCGATTATTTAGGTAAAAGAATTTTATCCTATAGAATTTGGGTGAATCATTTTTAAAATAACGAATCTCGTTTTTGGAAAAACCATGGAAAATTAGCCCATGAGCGAAATTTAACCCCTAAAATCATCCCTTCCTAGTGTATATGATCACATTCCTGCAAAAATTCCTTAACTTCAACATTAAGAGACTAGCATTTTCATCAAACTTTTCTTTAGTCTCACATGCCTAGTTTTGGATTAGTCAACAACCCTGACTTGAAGTAATCATAACTTTGTACCTGTAATGTATAAATATTTGAAACTGATACACAATGTTCTTCAGTGTGTTTTATGCAATTCCTCTAGGTGTCACTAGTTGGAACCTATCATAAAAGGATTTATAGCAAAAATGGCATACCTTGATGAATTTTGGTTTATTCTAGAGAGCGACCTTCTAGAGCATGCCCCGCACAGAATATTTGTTGAATTGATATGAAACTATTAAAAAAAATACTACTGACAGTACCCTAACCAAAAGATTTGGTTTCACGCAATTTCCTATTTGTTATGAATAATTTATGACATTTTTACCTAAAACACATGTTTTTGACTAGTTTCAGGACTAGCCACAAACCCTATTTTCCACGAAGTGTAACTCAAAACATACAATGACCCACAAGAGAAATGTTTTACCACAGATACTTGGATATGTTTTCTTAATTGCATAGCAATTTTACATTCGGAATCATTATAGAAAAAAAGTTATAGAGAAAATGGTGAGATGACCTGTAAATAACATACCTTAGAAAGCACCATCAAAAGAATTTATCCTTCCTTGCATTTCGGCCTTGTTTTCTTCACCTTCCCTTAGAATTTTGTCTTAGATATTCTTGGTTACCTCAAACGCCTATAGATATTCAAAATTCTCAATTGTGATTAAAATGAGAGAGCCTTTCCTCTTATTTATACTCTCCAAGTAGCTTCCTTAAAAACATCTTCTAGGTCACTTGGCCCCACTTTCCTTATTTTAGGGTTAACCCACTTCTAATTTCTCCATTAAATTTATTATTGAAATAATTTATTTTGTATTAAATTTGAATTATAATACACTAATTACTTCACTTTATTATATACCTGTTAAAATCTCTTAAACCGCTTTGACTATGACCTTTTGGGGCTTCTAGATGACATATGAGGGTCCTCCAACTTCATAAGGCCATAACTCTCAAACCGTGAGGAGTTATGTGATGTTCCACATACCACCAGAAATGGAATGACATTTAATATCCATATAGAGTAGTATTATCTGAAAATATATCATAACTCATACCATTATCCATCAAACAAAATTTGGTCCATTGCCCAAACCTAGGGTCTCCAACTTCTCATGGCCATAACTCTCTAAATCTGAGGAGTTATGTGACATTCCAAATACCACTAGAAATGGAATGAAATGCACTATCCATCTAAGATAGTTTACCTGACAAATTCATTGTCCTTCATCTCATTATTCCACAATTAATAATGGGCTCTTTTACTCCGCAAAGTGTCTTCCCGTGAGGGATTTCACCATAAGGGGACCACTTTTGAGTTCATCCATATTTACTTCTTATCAACCATGAAAAGACAAGAATGATTCCTCTTTACATCAAACAATCTTGGGTCCATGACCCAAACCTTTGTGTTGTGGGGCTTTCTTCAAGGGTTGACATCAATGACAACCAACCTTAATCAACAATGAGTTCATTTTTTACATAAACTTGAGAGATTTTTATTTGAGTTAAAGAAGCATATCTGAGGCTAATTTCAGAGGGAAGATGATGTGAAGAAGGGATAAATTACAAGGGAGGATGAAGTCTTGCGATGATGGGTTCTAAGGTATGTTATTTAAAGGTCATATTACCATTTTATCTATAATTTGTTTTATATAATGATTAAGATAGTGAAACATGGAGGTTAATGATAGGACATATCAAGGTACCTATGGTAAAAAATTTAGCTTCTAGGTCGTTGTATTTTTGGAGATACACTTTGTGGAAAATAGGGGTTTTTACTAGTACTAAAACTAGTCTCAAAAAGATGTTCTGAGAAAAATAGTCATATATTCTTCATAGAGCATCCACACTCTATGAGACCAATTTCATTGGAAGTAGTACAATCCCTAGTATGTTATGTGTGAATTTCATAACTAGATATCAAATATTCAACTTGCGGCATGCTCTACAAGTTCTCTCTCTAGAATAGGTCTGGCATTTTCACTATCAATCCTTTTCAGGGAGGATTCAAGGAGTGAAGCTTGGACACATTTTAGAGAAAATATTGAGGAAGATTGGGTACAAGGTTAACACATTTATTCATTACAGGAATGTATTTATGCTTATTGAAAGTTAGGGTTTATGACTAATCCAAAAATTAGTCCTGCGAGACTGAGGTAAAGTTTGATCAAGATGTTATTCTCTTATTGTTGAAGATGAAGAAGGTATCAGGGTCTGTGATGGTATGCCCTAGTTTTCTCACATGTTGAGAGGTATGTCTATATATATATATATATATATATATATATATATATATATATATATATATATATATATATATATATATATATATATATATATATATATATATATATATTGAGGCTTATGTGTTGATTGATGCTTGAAGCATGTTTTGGGTATTTGGGCATATTCTTTGGGGCACATATTGGATGCATGGTATATGTTTGGTACATGGTTTGAGATGTAATTTGGTACATGTTTACATGTTTGAGGAATATCTTGGTACATGGTTGATGGATGTTATGGCACATGTTGTGAGTATCATCATTACTATCAACATCATCTGGTAGCAATTTGGTATCAAAACATATCATCACAATATCCATGAGCCTCATTTAGCTATATCAATTATCCATATCGACCACCATGTGTCTAGCACCTCGAGTCATTCTTATCCCATGAAAATAATTGTGACCTCATTGAAGCCACATTCACCTCATAGTTGATTGATCCAAAAAGAATCCAAAGAAGAATAAGGATAACTCAAAATTCAGAAGTAACTCAGGAAGCTCAAAATGGCCTCAGCAGACAGAGAAAGGGAAAAAATTCAAATTCTGCAAAGCTCAATGAAATTGGCATCATCGCGAAGAGAAATTCACAATACTTCCAACGATGTAAATGACTCGTCAAACAAAGCTACCAATCAAAAGATATTTGCGTTAAAATTTTTGGTCAAACTAGCCCAGTTAGCAGGGATGAGTCAACATCTATACTACTGATGTCAACATCAATACAGATGATTTCATTGTTCGTACATCATACATGGAACATGCAGAGCGTGACACATGTCATGTTGATGTCAGCATGACATCATCATGGTGAAGTGGAAACACCAAAGGCTGCCACGTGTCACTCATTTTTGGACTTTTTCAGTCAAATCCGTGGACTAATCGGAAGGTGACACGTAGTAGTCCATACAACCACATGGCATACCATACATCCACCCAACAGGTGACGTGGAATACTGTACAACCACTCGATAGGTGACATGGTAGACCGTACAGCCACCCGACAGGTGACATGGCAGGATGACATGACATATGTGACGTGGTTGTCCATGCAATGTGGTGACATGGAGAAATGAAAGGCCTCCATGTTTCCTAGTCATGGGTTTCCACGTGGCAGTGGGAAAATGCCCAAGGATGCCCAAAAACCATAATTTAAAAGGGGAAAGGGGTTGGTTGGTGTCAACCCCCAGTCCACTAAATTCATGATACAATCTGCTGCCAAATCTAGAGGGATCCATCAAAGGCAAACCATACTCCAAAGTAAGAAGCAAGCCCAACAAAAAACACACATATATATATGCTCTGTATTAAATTAGAGGTCTGCAGGCTTGACCCTGAAACCTCCTCTAACCAAAGCGCTTTAAATATATCCACCAACCAACAAGACAAACGACCCTGTTGGTATATCTACCCTATGAATTTACTTAAGAACTAAGTTTTTCCAAAGTTCGAGGGTTATAATATGGGACGCGTGACCATATGGATGGGAAAGGAAAATGAGAAAATCCCCATGAATTTTATTGCAGGTGAAGGCACAGAAACCGAGATGAATTTTCTCAAGGGCCTGCAAAATGCTAGACTCAAATCGAGGCATGAAGACAGTTTTTTGTTGGTAATTCGATGCCACAAATTTAGTGGTGTTGTTTTCTTTCTGATCTGAGCAAATCCTATGCAATTTAACTGCAGAATGACGTATAGTTATGTATTTTTCAAATTTATTTTGTTGAGTTAATAAAAAGGCCTACCCATTGGAGAGCAAGACCCATAGACATAGTCCACCAAGGATGAACTCCATTATCAAGTTTTTATGTTCAGATCTGATGCATATGTCTCTTCATTATTGAGTTATTCATTCTTTATGGTGCACTTCAATTCATGCTCATTTAATACAATTATTTAATAAGTCACATCGATGAAAATATCCTGGATCATGTTGGTATCAGAGTAGTCATTTTTGACTTGAATTGTTAAGTGTGAATTCTTACTAGGGCCAAGCATAAGCAGGGTGAAGGAACTCTTAATAATTTCAATCCCAAAGTTGGTCATGCATCTTGAAGGAATAAAATAGACGAAGAGGACAAGCATGATGAACAGGAGAAAAACTTCCATATGGTCGTTTAATGCATGTCAGAAATGGTTGAGCGAATGTATGGAGAATACGAGAAGAGGATGAAGAAGAAAGGGAATAAAAAGGAAGCACAAGAAGATGATAATGCGTCAGTGAATCAAGGGGCTGGAGGAGACCCTCCTGAGCCTCCATCTTCACCATCAATTTCTAACTCTTCTTCCTCTGAACATTTCATCATTCTCATCATTCTAGCCATAAAACTTCTTTTAAAAAACCATTGTTAAATCTTGATGTAAAATGTGCTTTACCTATGTTTAATGGAGATGCTAATCCTAAAAATATAGATAATTGGATCCGACAGGTTGAAGTATATTGTCTTGTTCAATATATTGATGAAGAGGAAGCTAAAGTTCAATCGGCCTCTCTTCGATTGGAAGGTACCTCTCTCGTATGGTGGGAGAGAAAACTTCAGGAAAAAATTAAGTGTGGTAATCTTTTTTCCTCATGTTCAAAATTGAAATTAGCAATAAGGATGCAATTTTATCCATTGGGTTATTTACATAAAGCAATGATGGAATGGAAAAATTTAAGACAAGGTAAAGGTCAAACTGTACAAAGTTTCACCGAAGAATTTAGGAAGAAATCTCTTGCATTAAACATTCCTTTGGATTCTTATGAAACTTTAATGAAGTATATTGGCTCACTTCACAATTATATTCGTCATACTTTACTATTATTTAACCCCACCAGTATTGACAAAGTTTGTATGAAAGTGTTGGAGGCAGGTTGAGGTAGAAAAGCAAGGCGATTTTGGGAAATAAAGCATGCACGAGGAAAGCGACATATGGAAGGAAGAAAAACACATGCGCATGCAGGAAAGACCTAACAACATTAGGGTTAGGGTGTTGATAATGTATTGTAATGGATGAAGAGCCAGAAACATATAAATATCTATGCTTAGGTATCATAGAGGGGTTATAGGTTCTATGTTCTGACTATTGGTGTTATTGTAGAAAGAGTCGCTTAGTAATGCATGAGTTTATGCGATATGAGACATTTTGTTGTATGATATATTTTTTATAAGTTGTTGAGATAGAGAAGATGAGGGAGGGTAGATCTTGAGGGTTAGATCACAGGCTGGGGATCTTGGTGTGATCTAGTCCGCCTCATACCGATCTTACCTGACTGAAAAGAGTTGTAAGCGCACAACGATGTAGATGCAGAAATACTATAATAAAAGATATGAGAGACAAATATTTGTTGATGTAGCTGAGGAGGGGGTGAACCACAGTAACATCTGTGTTATGTGATGAATGTGTGCATATCTTTATTGTCTTCAATGGTTATTATTATGTTGAATGAATGAGTTTTTATATTTCCTTCTTAATTCCTCGATAACAATATATTGTGTTTACAAGTTATAATAAATGGTTCAATATTATATCTATGTTATATCACACTCAATCCTAGGATATAAACACATGAGTCTTACAACCACCCATTAAAGGTATCTCAGGTGAGACTGTGCAACACATTCTGTGTGTTGCGTTGCCTTATGGTTTACCAGGAGGGTCAATAGTTTTAGAGGCTTTGTTGGAAACCTGACAGACATAAACCCTAGGTCAATAAACTTAGACAAAATAGAAGAATAGTAACCAACAAATGGTTTTGTTGCCATTCATAGGAATAAGAGAGGGTTGAGTAGATGAGATAAGATGAATATTTGTCGGACACGGATCAAGAAAATTTTAGGGAAGAGAGCAATGAGCCAGTAGAAGGGAATGTTGAGATCGTGGAATCCCACAAAATCAAAGATCAAAATATGGTTGAGAACCAAAGAGCTAGAGTTTGCACAGAAATACAATAGAAACCCTAGAGTAACACCCCGCAAATATTTGGAGAGATACGTGTTTATTGATTTGCACGAAGTCTTTTTCTATGATTTTCCACATTTATTGTAGGAGTGGATACTAAGGTTGAAGGATAACCACGCAATGAATTGGATTCGATAGTTAGATTGGACCCCAGTATAGAATGATTAGTTACAACATGTTAACAAAAAATTCACCCATGCAATAGAATTTTGGATTGACAGTATTGTGGTAGGTTTTATAATAGAGTTTGCAGTCGACACAATGAAGTCGTACAATGCAGCAGAGAAAGATTTTCTATGAGGTTGCCAAGGAAGGTGAATTCGATCATTGTATACTTCTATTAAGATATTTTTGTATAATAAAGGAGTACTGACAATGGAGTCATACAACTAAGCTTCCCTGCGTGCATGGGGGAAGGGGGGAACCATTGAAAGAAAGAGAAGAAATGGAAGGAGGAAAGGATAAGTGCAAGAAGGAGGAAACCATGGACCCAATCATGATGGAAGACGACTAGATCAAGAAGAACATGGCGACAGTTGGAAAGACGTGTAGCATAGTACCTTACCAATACAAGGTGAATACCAATAAGAGAGTCGTAGCCATGAGGGAAGGCTTGGCGAGTGATAAGGAAGAGGTAGAGGTTCTCTAGGCTGTGGAGTATATTGAGGAAATCATGTGTGCAACATATGAGAGGAAGACAAGAGGTCCAAGAATGGGAAGAGAAGGCATCAATCATAGCCATATTAATGTCAGTGTGGAATTCATAAACCCATGTGAGACACATACACCAAAGAGAACACCATCGTTTAGTCAAACAAAGTTTAGAAGCAGTCAGACAACAAGAAGTATATATACACAAGGAAAAACAACTGGAGGAGCCACTTCAGGTAGCACTAGTTAGGTATCTACACCACACCTAGGTAGTAGTTCAATGTTCAAAATTGTAGGAAACGATCCCACCATTAGGTTACCCAGATTTCGAGGAGAAGAAACAGAAGACCATGAGAAACACTTGTTCATTTGTGCAAAGATCTGGGAAGCAAAACAAATCACTGATGAAGATACCAAACTTGCGTAGCTAGAGATTACACTAACAAGCCACGCACTAGACTGGTACATGAGTTTAGATGCAAATAGTGCACCTAGGATGAAAAGGAAACTAACAGACATTAATAGGTTACTAATAAAAGAGTTCTAGAAGTCGAGATCATAGGATCAGTATATGAATGAGATGATCGAAATAAGATAGAAACTAAGAAAGTCTGTATGGGAGATTGATCATATATTCAAGTGACTGAAGGGAAAGTTAAAATATCTCATGACCGATATGCAACATCGACACCTGTTTGTCAACTCACTGCTCCCACACTTAAAATACCCTTTGCAACAACATAAGTTCCAAATGTAGGTAGAGGCTCTGCAGGTAGCCCTGCAACTAGAAGAAAATTAGTATCAACAGACTAACCCAACTATCGAAGAACTGAAGGAGGACTTGAAGAATCTAATGTTTCAACTAAATTGGAATAAGAACAAGGACACACGAGAAGTTGTTTGGTGTACCACATGCATGACGAAAGGGCACCACAAGAACAAATGTCCAACATTCGCACAGTATATGGAAGAAAGAATGGAAAATCCATTACCAACAAGAGGACTATGGTACAAAATCTGCAAGAAACCGAGTCACGACCCTTATCACTGCACGATGATGTATAAATATCAAACAGTCCCAAAGAGTTCCTATTGCACCTTTTATAAGTTAGTGGGCCACGATGACAAACATTGTCAAACCATGGAGTTTGTTAGCGCCAATTCTCGCAAAGTCATGAGCGTTGAGCGCGACACACAGAAGAAATCCATTTTCAGCCTAAAATCAAGCGAGTGCGCTTTTGTTTTCAGCAGCGAGGATCCACAGATGGAGTAGATCAATGGTCATCGGGTAGGCTTGAGTTGCGCAATTGCATGAGATATAGTACATGGGCTCATTTCTTATCACCAAAGTCGTGAAATGATTAGCCCGTTCGTATTTTCGGCTACTGGGACTTCAAAGAGACAAATGGGTCACTCTTCCACTGCATTGGGAATCCCCGAAACTTGAAACATGAAATGACGAGGTGCCCGGGAGCCATTTCTGCATTCCGGCTACTAGGAGTTCGAGAGACAAAGGGTGCTTTCTTCCACTGCATTTCGAAACGCCAAAGCCCGAAGCACGGAATGTGAAAGTGCCCAAAAGCCATTTCGACATTCTGGCTACCGGGAGTTCAAGAGACAAGGGAGCCACTCTTCCACTGCATCGGGAATACCAGAAACCTAAAACAAGAAATGAAGAAGTGCCCGGGAGCCGTTTCGACATTTCGGCTACCAGGAGTTCGAGAGACAAGGGGTGATTTCTTCCACTACATTTCGAAACCCTGAAGCCTAAATCATGGAATGTAAAAGCGCCCAAAATCCATTTCGGAATTTCGTCTATTGGGAGTTCAAGAGACAAGGGAGCCACTCTTCCACCACATTGAGAATCCCCAAAACCCAAAACGTGAAATGAAGAAGCGCCCGGGAGCCGTTTCGGCATTTCAGCTATCGGGAGTTCGCGAGACAAGGGGTTCTTTCTTCCACTGCATTTCGAAACCCTAATACCCGAAGCGCGGAATGCAAAGGCACCCAAAATCCATTTCAACATTTTGGCTACTGGGAGTTCGAGAGACAAGGGGTGTTTTATTCCACTACATCAGGAATCCTCGAAATCCAAAATGCGAAATGAAGAATCACCCGGGAGTCGTTTCGGCATTTTAGCTACCAAGACTTCAAAGGACAAAGGGGTCACTCCTTTATGTTTTTAGTCTCAGCCACCCTCCATGGAAAAGGAAGTTAATGAATATTGAACAGGTGGTTGAGACCTCAGCTCAAGCCATGAATGCAGGGCATGGAGGTGTTGGCAGGAAGTCTACCCAAGATCGTCCTTTGTGCAGGTTTTCTCAAAAGAGCCATGCTGATCTGATGTCCTCGACTGATTAGAAGAACCTGTGCATGATAAGTTAGACTTCAATGTCTCACCTACCCTCTTGCTGCCAAGAGAACGAAATTATCTGAGTATATATACTCAGTTTTTGTACTTTTGTAAGGATCGATGGTAGAGCTAAGCTCCTGACTGTAAATCTTTAACAAAGCCTCTAGTTCTCTAGATATATAATGATATTTTGAGATTTCTTGTTTAGTGGCAGCCAGCCTCCTCCTTTCCTTGTTCCTTTGAATATGAAAGCCCGGGTATGGATGATACAGTCGAGTATTATTGTAACTATATAATGCATGTTTGATTGTATTAGTTTCGCAACGTTTGAGGTTTACTTTGAAGTTTCTCTGGTCTGAGAGGATCTCATATCTGAGACTTTTCCCCTTTCTTTTCTTTCAATTACTCACCACTATGCAAATTTACTGGCCTAAGTTAAATCAATACCTCGCATGTCCTTGTTGTTCCAACCCAGTTTTCTAAGTGAGCGATATTGTTCTGAGTTTACTTCCTTTTGATCACCCCCTTCTTGAGAAATCATGATATAAACTGATGGGCCTCGGTCTTACTCCTGCTGCAATCCAGGAGTGACTTCTATAGCCAACATTTCTGGCATCGTTTCCACGGATGAAGTTGAAACTTTTCCCTGGGATTGAACGAAATTGAGCCTCTGATTCTGAAGGTGCATCAGGCATCAGAGCCTTATGAGATTGCTATTGTGCACCTGGAGACTCCATTGTGACAACTCCACTATGGTGAATCTGCTATTTTAGTTGTGGCTTCTAGAGGTAGCCATACGTGGTCCCATCTACAGCTGCCTATAGCTACACCTGAAGTTGATCCGGAGGTGATTTTCAAAAAAGGAAAGGCCTCTGAAGGAGAAAATTCCATCGCCGAACCAGGTAATCTGCCATCTCCTTCTGGAACTCCATTTTCTTCTTCTTAGCTTCCTAGCAGACCTGTTTCTGAAGTTTCCCATTTCCTAAATTTCGGGAGTGTTCTTGCTGAGTTTTCCCCTCCTGCTCTGGGATTGGAGGGAGAAATCCTTGTCACTCCCCTCTCCCCTGAAGCTATACCTTCACATAGACCCAGGACCACAGAAGATTTACCCACTCTCAGTTTCACCACTCCTCCTCTTGTTACCATTGTTGCTACTGCATAGAGAGAAGCATCTATTGACACAAGCCCTTTAGCCTTCTCTCTGAATCCCCCATTTTTTCCCCTTCCACCTGGAAGCTCATTTATAGTATCCCCTATTCGATCTCCTTCTCCTCCGAGTTCTCCTCCACCTAATATTCCTATGGCAGAAGCAAATCCCCCCATGACCAGAATGGAGGCTATAATAGCTTCTAGGTATGCTCCCCTTGTTTTACCTCGGCCTCTTAATGCCCTTCCAGCAGATGGCTACCTTAAGCAGCTGCCCAAGTTTACAGGTGAAGGGGACATAGCTGCAGATCAACACCTTGAAGCCTTTTACAGTTTTACAGATGATCATGTTATCATGCATGCAGATGTATGGATGAGAATTTTCATCCATAGCCTTGAAGGTGAGGCTATAAAGTGGTTTAGGGCCTTGCCTCCTGGATATATTGATGGGATTGAGGCTTTGGATAATGCATTTTTGAGACAGTGGGGAGACAAAAAGGACTTCATGTATTATATGACAGAGTTTGGGTCTTTAAAGAGAAAGGAAGGAGAGTCTATCTCTGACTTCTCCAATAGATTCAACAAAATGTACAATAAGATCCCCACTGAAACAAATCCCTCAGAAGCCTCTGTTAAAATCACTTATGCTAGCGCTTTTGATCCCAATTTTTGCCTTCTATTGAGGGAAAGGAGAGCAACTACACTGGCTCACATGCAGGATGCAGCCGTTGAAGTAGAATCTAACATATTGGTTGTTGATCGACTCAGGAATAATGCTGGTAGAGACATATCTAGGAAGAGACATGAAGCATCCCCATCCATTTCCTCTCCCCTTCCCCTTCAGACAGACAAGGTAACTAAAGTGTTGAAGTCGCTTTCAGCTAGAATGGAAAGGTGGGAGTTAGAAAGGAAGCCCATGTATAGAAATCCCCAAAATACTGATAATAGAGGCATCAGGATGCCCAACAATAATATACCATAGGATTTTCCAAGGGAACAAAGGAGAAAAGATAGAGATGAGAAGAGGATTCAAACCCCTCTCCAAAATAACCTAGTTGCTCATGAGGAAGGAGAGGAGATAGATGAGCTTGACCCTGAAATTCACTGTATTGAAGACACCTTCCCTTTTCCCCATTTGAATCAATCTATATATGAAGAATCCCTTATGAATAGTCAAGTCAATGAGTTGGGAAAGGGGAAAAGGTCAACAACACTCCTAACAGATATCATCTCAGGTCAAAGAAGAAAGAAGGATATTTTGATAGCCATGATCAACCCCTCATAGTGGAAAAACCTACTAAGCCTACTACAATTACTACTAAAGAAAAGAAAACAACCTGTTTTTGAGGTAAGGGAATCTCCTAAGCCTTTTCCCTCCTTTAGTTTTGAGCATGAAATTCAAAAGATTAGAATTCCCGTACCCCTCTCTGAGCTAGTTAAAAATGAATATTTCAAAAGGTCCCTCTCCAAGATGCTACAATCTGAGTCCCCCCATCCTTCTACAGACTCAGTAAATCTTCAATATGAAAAGCCAGAAGTCATCCTAGGTCCCATGGTAGAAGATAGAGATGATTCATCCCCTCCCTTCTACACATCCCTGAACATACATGATAAGGTGTTTCATAATTGCCTCATGGATTCGGGAGCTTCCCACAACCTTATGCCCAAAAATTTCATGGAAGAATTGGGACTGGAAGTGACAAAGGGTTGTAACGATTTGTATTCTTTTGATTCAAGGAAGGTGCAATGCCTTGGAGTCATCAAGGACTTGGTGGTCTCTTTATTAAAGCTACCAATGAAGAGTGTGGTCATGGACATTGTAGTAGTTGATGTTCCCCCCAAGTTTGGCATGTTGTTGTCAAGATCTGGGATTAGAAAAATTGGAGGAACATTACAGATGGATCTCACATATACCACCATTCCAGTCTTTGGAGGGGAGCATAGGAGGTTGTACAGAGAAGCTCAACTGGCCTACATTATCAGTGATGAAGCAGACCCCACTAATCACCCCATCTTTTCACTTGAAACTGATTTGGGGTCTATTTTATTGCAGATCAATGAGACTCCTGAAACCCTTTTTCAAATCAGAAAGCAACCCATATCTAATTATGAGATACCTCCTCCAACCACCTCTATTTGGAAAATGTTCGAGCTTCTTCTAGTGAAGGCACTGGCACTGGAGTGGTTCTTGTGTCCCCTTGGAAGGAAACCATATCCCTGTCATACAAGCTAGAATTTGAAGCTACCAATAATGTGGCAGAATATGAATCTCTTGTTTTGGGTATGAGGCCTGCAAAGGAAAGGGAAATTGAGGAGGTATCAGTGTTCAGAGATGTTGAGTTGATAATCCAGCAAGTCAGGAATGCTTATCGGGCTAAGAATCCTCAACTCAGGGGTTACAGAAATGAGGTATGGGACCTAATTGATAATTTCTTCTCGGCTTTCAATATTTATTTTATTCCAAGAGGGGAGAACACTTTGGCCGATTCCTTAGCTGTCTCAGCTAGTCTGTTCAGGATCCCTCTGCCACCTAAGATCAAATATAGGGTCGAGATAAGATATAGGCCATCTGTTCCGGACAATATCAAGCATTGGAAGGTATTCGAAGACAATCTTGAAATCGAAAAATTTCTTCAGTTCGTTGACGAATTTTCTGCATTGCACATTGATCAGGAGCCTAATCTTGAAAGTCACCCTCACCCTGAAGTATTTTTAAATAAAATTGCTAATCACCATATTATTCACCTACCTAGAAATCACATTCTGAAGGGACTAGTCCCTTTAGAAATATTGTTCGATGAGAATGATGTGGCAATAAAGGGTAGGGTTTCAAATGGAGATGATGATATAATGGAGTGCAATATCAACACACAGGAGGAGCCTAAGTTTGTCAAGTTGTCAAGCAGTTTGACCAAAGAATAGAGGGCCGAGTATACTGAGTTATTAAAATAATTTTCTGATCTGTTTGCATGGACCTATGAAGACCTCAAGACATATGACACATCTGTCATTGAACACAAGATCCCACTGAAGGAAGAGGCTAAACCATTCAGGTAGAAGCTAAGATAGATAAATACCATGTTGTTTCCTGTCATGGAGAGAGAAGTGAAGAAGTTGTTAGATGCCCAAATCATTGTCCCCATGAGATATTCTGAGTGGTTGGCCAATTTGGTTCCCATGGGGAAGAAAAGTGGAGAAATAAGGCTCTGTGTCAATTTCAAGAACTTGGACAGGTGCTCAAAGAAAGACAACTATCCTTTGCCCCACATGGAACACATATTGCAGAGGGTAACTCGTGCATCTAGGATATCCATGATTGACAGTTTTTCTAGCTATAATTAGATATCAGTCATGCTTGAGGACAGAGAAAAGACAACCTTCACCACTCCTTGAGGGACATTCATGTATCCCAAAATTCATTTTGGACTAATGAATGCAGGAGCAACATTTCAGTGAGCCATGGACATAGCCTTCATCGGGGAGAAAGATCAGTTTTTGGTGATCTATCTAGATGACATAACAGTCTTCTCTAGGTTTGATAAAGAGCACTGATGTCACTTAAGGAAATTTTTCTTGAAGTGTCGGAGGTTTGGCCTTTCCTTAAATCCCAAGAAATATTTTTTTGCTATGAAGGAGGGGAAATTGTTAGGCCATATAGTATCAACAAAGGGAGTGAGAATTGATCCCAGCAGGGTAGAGGCAATTCAGACCCTGTCACTTCCCAGGTCTAAAAAGGAAGTTCAAGCTTTCTTAGGGAAGATTAACTTTCTGAGGAGGTTTGTCTCAAATTTTGCTGAGTTGGTGAAACACATCACATCCATGCTCAAAAAGGGAAATGAAGTAAAATGCACTGTTGAATCCAGGGAATCTTTTATCCAAATAAAAAGGGAATTGACTGAGGCACCTATGTTGATCAGTCCTGATTATTCTAAGGATTTCCTAATTTGTACGTTTACTTCTTTTGATACAGTAGTAGCAGTCTTATTGCAGAAAAATAGGGAAGGGCAAGAGAAACACATTTCCTTCTTTAGTAAGGCATTGAGAGATGCAGAAATAAGGTATGAGATCATGGAGAAGCAGGCCTATGCCTTGGTGAAATCTCTCAAAGATTTTAGAGTCTACGTCTTTCATTCAAAAGTGACTGCATACGTTCCTTCAGCCTCTGTCAAGGACATCCTTATATAGCTTGACATAGATGGGAGAAGAGGTAAATGGATTGCCAAGATCCTGGAGTTTGACCTAGAGATAAATCCCACCAAGTTGATATGAGCAGGGTTTAGCCAAGCTGCTAGCTGAATCCAATTGCAAGGCCTTCAGGGCTAGCTTCATCAATTCTTTCTCAGGAAATTAGCAAGCTGAGTCACCCAACAAAATCTCTCAGCGTGACTTATCACTAGCAGAATGCAACTGGTACAGAGACATTTTGTACTTTCTACAAGAATTAAAGACTCTTGATGGGATGGGAAAAAGAAAGGCAAGAGATTTAAAGCTCAAGGTGGTCATATATTGCCTTATTGACCAAGACTTGTACTGGAGAGATCCTCTAAGGGTGTTTCAGAGGTGTCTGAACCCACAAGAAGCCCAAAAGGTTATGTTTGATTTCCATAGTGGCCTTTGTGGAGGTCATCATTTCTAGAAGACCACAGCCCACAAAATTATCAGGGTTGGGTACTACTGGCCCACCTTATTCACTGATGTCTACATAGAGGTCAGAGCTTGCATAAAATTCCAAAGGTTCTCAGGAAAGCAACAGCTCAAATATCTACCACTAAAGCTTGTAGTAGCTTAAGCACCCTTTCAACAGTGGGGGTTGGACTTCATTGGGGAAATTCATCCTCCTTCAAGTGGCAAACACAGATGGATACTGATTGCAACAGACTATTTCACCAAGTGGATAGAAGCTGCCCCCACCAAGAGTGCTTCGCACAAGGTAATTATCATCTTCTTGGAGGATATCATAGCTAGATTTGGCTGTCTCAGCAGAATTGTCACTGATAATGCTGCTTTTTTCAAGTCTGAGCCTATGGTTAAGTTTTGTGAGCAGTTCGAGATTTCACTAATTCACTCCACTCCCTATTATCCTCAAGGAAATGGACTGGCAGAATATTCCAATAAAAGTTTAATCAAACTCATTAAAAGGTTATTGGAAGACAATAAGAGGGCCTGGGATTCAAAGATCAAGTTCGCTCTATGGGCCAATTGAGTGACAACAAAGAAGTCCCTGGGCACCTCACCTTTTCAACTTGTTTATGGGATAGAGGTTATTTTTCCCACTCAGCTCGCTTAACCTGTAGCGAAATTGTTTTAAGATCATGAAGGAGAGCCAGACCATATGATCAGAAGAATTCATCAAGTGGTGGAACTACAACAAGTCAGGGAGCAGGTGATAGACTTAGCTCACAGTCATCAGCAAAAGATCAAGAAATCTTTTGACAGGAAGGTCAGGAAGGAGGAATTCGAGTTGGGAGATTTGGTGCTTAAGTGGGATGCACCCAGGCAAGATAGGGGAAAACACAACAAGTTTGATGCCCTCTGGATTGGGCCCTTCAAAATCTCTGAAGTATTCTTGAAAAACACATATAGGTTGAAGGATTTGGAGGGTGAAGAAGTTTTTAACGGCCCATTCAATGAGAATTTCTTGAAGAAATGTTTCGTTTGAGCCTTAGATGGCTCCTTTGTTTTGTAAATATTGTCTTTATTGTTTTTCTGTTTATTTTCGGCTTAATAAATGACTCCATAATCCAACAGAAGGAAACTGAATCTACAGAAGAAGTTCTTAGAGCATCGCAGGGACGAATCTATCCCCCATGGAGCCTAATGTTAGCACCAATTCTCGCAAAGTCATGAGCGTTGAGTGCGGCACACAGAAGAAATCCATTTCAAGCCTAAAATCAAGCGAGCGGGCTTTTGTTTTTAGTAGTGAAGATCCACAGATGGAGCAGATTGACGGTCATCGGGTAGGCTTGAGTCATGGAATTGCACGAGGTATAGCACATGGGCTTATTTCTTATCACTAAAGTTGCGAAATGATTAGCCCTTTCACGTTTTCGGCTACCGGGACTTCAAAGAGACAAAGGGGTCAGTCCTCCACTGCATCAGGAATCCCCGAAACCCGAAACACGAAATGAAGAAGCGCCCGAGAGCCATTTCATCATTCCAACTACCAGGAGTTTGAGAGACAATGGGTGCTTTCTTCCACTACATTTCGAAACCCCGAATCCTGAAGCGCGGAATGTAAAAGCACCCAAAATCCATTTCGGCATTCCGGCTACCAAGAGTTCAAGAGACAAGGGAGCTGCTCTTCCACTGCATCAGGAATCCCCGAAGCCCAAAATGTGAAATGAAGAAGCACGTGGGAGTTGTTTCGACATTTCGACTATCGGGAGTTCGAGAGACAATGGCTGCTTTCTTCCACTACATTTCGAAACACCGAAACCCAAAGCGTGGAATGTAAAAGTGCCCAAAATCCATTTCGGCATTTCAGCTACCGGGAGTTCGAGAGACAAGGGGTTATTTCTTCCACTGCATCAGGAATCCCTGAAACTCAAAACACGAAATGAATAAGTCCCCGGGAGTCGTTTCAACATTTCAGCTACCGAGACTTCAAAGGACAAAGGGGTCACTCCTTTATGTTTTCAGTATCGTCCACCCTCCATGGAAAAGGCAGTTAATGAATATTTAACAGGTGGTTGAGACCTCAGCTCAAGCCATGAATGCAGGGCATGGAGGTGTTGGCAGGTAGTCTACTCAAGATCATCCTGTGTGCAAGTTTTCTCAAAAGAGCCATGCCGATCTGATGTCCTCGACTGTTCAGAAGAACATGTGCATGCTAAGTTAGATTTCAATGTCTCACCTACACTCTTGCTGCTAAGAGAGCCAATTGCTCTGAGTATATATACTCAGTTTTTCTATTTTTGTAAGGATCGATGGTAGAGCTAAGCTCCCGACTGTAAATATTTAACAAAGGCTCTGGCTCTCTGGATATATAATGATATTTTGATATTTCTTGTTTAGTGGCAGCCAACCTCCTCCTTTCCTTGTTCCTCTGAATCTGAAATCTCGGGTATGGATGATCCAGTCGGGTGTTGTTGTAGCTATATAATGCATGTTTGATTGTATTAGTTCCACAACGTTTGAGGTTTACTTTGAAGTTTCTCTGGTCTGAGAGGATCTCATATCTGAGACTTTTCCCCTTTCTTTTCTTTCACTTACTCACCACTATGCAAATTTACTGGCCTAAGTTAAATCAAGACCTCACATGTCCTTGTTGTTCCAACCCAGTTTTCTGAGTGAGCGATATTGTTCTAAGTTTACTTCCATTCGATCACCCCCTTCTTAAAAAATTGTGACATAAACTGATGGGCCTCAGGCTTACTCCTACTGCAATCTAGGAGTGACTTTTGTAGCCAACATAGTTGATGAGAGAAAGGATATCAGATGCATATAGAGTAGAGGAAGAAATGATGATTAGGCAAGTTGCACCACATTTTTATCAAGTTCCATCTCCATACAACACTGAGCAACAACAGTATAATATTGCCCAACAACCATACAAAAACATGCAGCCATAGTATAACGTAGCCCGACATCAATACAATACCACGCATTATAATCAAGCACCTCAATATAACACGCTGAGAGGAGATTGAGCAGGCTACAGAGGGGGACGACAAGCAAGAGGAGGTTTCAGATGAGGTAGAGGACCAGTGGTATGTCATAACTATCAACAACAAGGGGAAAGGCATAACTGTATGTATTTTCGCGCATTGGACCATGATACGGAGGAATGTCTGACACTACTTTAAAAGATCCAGGATAAAAGGAACCAAAACAACCAGAATGTTCAATGGATTTCATCCAAAGCAAGGGAGGAAGGACAAAACATCAAAATAGTTACTCGCGGAGGAGAAAAAACAGGAAACGACATAGTCCAACAAGAGCCAGCACAAAACTAGTGGGTAAAGAAGAACATCGAACCAAGAAAGTTGTTTGATGCATAAAAGGAGAAGGATATATTTAAATAATCTAGACAAGAACTTTATAAGGAAGACATAGCATCAACTTCAACTGCGTAGCAAAACAAGGAAGCACCAGAGTACGATATGCCTCCACTATTGGATCATACCAATGAAATGAAACCCATGGGACAGGTAAGTGCAATCAAAGGATTTTTTCAAGCATGTGTAAAGGTATTAAGTGATCCATCATCTGTGAAAATATTGCAAAACATACTAGAAAAATGTAGCATCGAGCCAGAAGGAAAACTAGAACCAAAAACAGTCAATCACCTACACACAAGAAGAATAACAAGTAGGGAGTTTAGACTAAATGCCAACATTGGAGTTTTCAATATGGGAGACATCATACTGGATCTAGGATCTGAAGTTAATGTACTACCAAAGAAGACATGGCAATGCATGGGAGAGCCCACATTAGGATATTCACCTATTCAATTGAAACTAGAAAACCAACACAGAGTCCTACCAATCGGTAAACTAAAAGGAGTAACAGTAGACCTAGATGGAGTGTGCACTAAACCAGATTTTGAAGTCATCGAAATAGTGGACGACACAACCCCTTACCCAGTGTTTTTTGGTCTAGAATGGGAATTTGATAACCAAGACATAATCAACTTGAAGACCCGGAAAATGACATTTGAGTCAGGAGAATACAAGGTCATCACACCATTACATCCATCGGAAGGGGAGAGTTTTGTAGAACCCACTTGTTTGGACTTAGAGGAAATTGTCCAGTTGTACAAAACAACTACACACGATGAGGACTACGTAAACCCAACTGAAAATGGGATACTTAGTTGGCAGAGCATTAATTCATGTGCAATAGATTCAGATACCGGTTTAGAGAACTGGCAACAAAGGCTACACGAACTTTCCACGAGAAGATGTGCACAAATAGACTGCATAGTAAGATGGGTAGGCACATAAATAAGGGAACCACCCAGTTTCCATAGGATAAATGATTTGGACACATTCTTGACACAGTATGAAGACGTAGTGTTAGAGAACCAAAGACTTCTAGCACTTGATTTAGCACTCAAGGACACACCCGTAATATGGTGGGGCACACACAAAGAGACAATCACAGATTGGTACCAATGTAAGATGTTACTGCGCATAAGGTTTGGCACAGAACATAAAAACAACAAGAAGCAAAAGTATGATGGACAAGGGGTGCTAGTGGAACACTTGGTGAAGTGTAGAACACGTTGGAAATTAACACCCGCATAAGAATGACCTCATCATTTTATACACACTCTAGAGGGCATACCAATGAACTGGTATACAGACCAAGAATTGCGCAAAGGAACTATGACCTGGATGACATTGCAACATAATTTTACAGTCACTTTCTCATTCGAGCATGAGAACCCCAACATAGATGTCGCACTTAAATGGATAAGAGGATTGATATTCATCAAAGAACCAGAAGTAGAAATGATCACAGAAGAACAATAATGGAACAAACAAACAGTTTCATGTGCAAGAGGAAGCACCAAACAAAGATGATCCTCACAATATCCAGATTGAAGAAGAAGTAGGTGAAAGAGAAGTGGAGGGACCACCTATAGAATCAGAATTTATTGCCACTCATATCAGGGTAAATAAAGTCAACATTGGGACAACCGAGCATCCCAAAATGGCCAACATTGGAGACTACTAGGATGAACAAACAGTAGAAAGCATAACATAGTTGTTGCGCGAGTACAGTGACCTGTTTCCCACAACATTTACATAGATGAATGGTATAGCCATAGATTTAGGAGAAATGAAGATACCACTCAGACCTGAAGTGAGATCGATTAGACAACGACCTTACAAACTAAACCCAATATGTATGTAGAAATTCAAAGTTGAGATCGATAGGATGCTCAAAGTCAGAATCATAGAACTGGTCAAAGAATCAGAATGGATAAGCCCAATGGTAGTACAATACAAGAAACAAGGAGGGATAAGGATATGTGTCGACTTGAAGAAGCTGAACAATGCATGCTTACACAACCCATTCCCTACACATTTCATAGACGAAGTGTTAGAAAACGTAGGCGGACACGAAGCCTACTCATTCACTGATGGATTCTTAGACTATGGTTAGATAAAGATAGCACAAGAAGACATATACAAGACCACGTTTGCGACAGAATGTGGATCATATCAGTACACAGTCATGCCGTTTGAACTAAAGAATTCACCAACAATATTTTCTAGAGTAGTCATTGTTGTGTTTAAGGAATTCATCCACCAGTTTCTCGAGGTATGCCTGGATGATTGGACAGTGTATAGTTTGTTGAAAGACCATGTAGAAGTCTTACAACTAATGATAGAAAGATGCAGATAGTGTCAGATATCACTGAACATAAAGAAATGCATATTTGGAACACTGTTTTGGATACTATTAGTCCATATAGCATGCAAACAAGGTTTACTTATAGATCCCGCAAAGATCGCAGTAATCATTAACTTACCAACACCAAAAATAGTCCATCAGCTAAGAGTGATGTTGGGACACACAGGATACTATAGGAAGTTTATCAAAGGGTACATGCATATTACTGCACCAATGGAAAAGATACTAAGAAAGGATGCAAATTTTCAATGGAATGATGAGTGACAAAACGGTCTGGATACCCTGAAGGAAAAGATGATCACTGTGCCAATATTATTATTTCCAGATTGGGAGAAGACATTCCACATGCATGTAGATGCATCATCTATAGAACTATAATTTATCTTGGTGCAACCAAGAGCAGGAGACTTGTATCACCCGATAGCATTTGCGAGAAGAAAATTGTCATAATCGAAGTAGAACTATAACACTACAGAAAGGGAAGTCCTAACTATGGTCTACGCACCGCAAAATTTTAGACACTAATTATTGGGAAAATAATTTAATATGTTCATAGATCACTCAGCCCTAAAATACCTAGTCAACAAGCCATTGTTGGGGGGGAGAATCTGTTGATGGTTACTGCTATTTCAAGAATTTGACTTTGAAGTAATAGTCAAGCCAGGAAAATTGAATGTAGAACTTAACCGCCTATCAAGAGTCACAAATGGAGAATAACCTACGAATTTAGAGGACACATTTCCAAATGCATAGTTGTTTTCATTCCATATAGTTGATTAACACTTCATAGATATCATTCAGTGCTTGATCACAGGTACTATGCCACAAGAATATAACACCGTGCAGAAGAAAAACCTGGTAGTCCATGTTGTCGACTATCAATTGATTGCAGGACACTTATACAAAATTGGCGTAGATAACATCTTGCGAAGATATGTGTTAGAAAATGAAAGACCACAAGTTTTAGTAGAGTCCCACGAAGGAATAGCGGGAGGGAATTATGCAGGAAAAGTTGTCACGCATAAGATATTACATGTAGGACTATGGTGGCTGACGATTCACAGAGACTCGAAGGAGTAATTTCAAAGATGTGACATCTGTCAAAGAGTAGGCAAACCCAATAGAAGGGATGGGATTCCATTACGACCACAAGTAACATTGTAGGCATTCGAAAAATGGGCAATAGACTTTGTTGGTCCAATCAACCCATTGGTAAAAAGAAGAGGAGTTAGGTACATTATCACCACAACGGAGTACCTAACAACATGGGAAGAATCCACACCAGTGGAGGATTGCAACACAAAAACAAAAACACACTTTTTATTTGAACAAGTCATCACTCAATTTGGATGCATTAGAATTTTTATGAGCGACCAAGGCACACACTTCATAAACAACACCATCAGTGCTATGAATGAAGAGTTTGAATTCCTTCATCAGAAGAGCACACCATATCACCCACAGGCAAATGGCACAGTGGAAGAATTTAACAAAATCCCAGAGAATATGTTGACAAAGATCTTTAACGTCAACAAGGATGATTGGGACCTCAAAGTACTACCAGTATTATGGGCCTACAGGACTACATGCAAAGAGTTGATAGGGCACACACCATTTAAACTGGTCTATGGACAAGAAGCAGTGGTTCCATCATAATTTTTAGTCCCAAGCTTGCGCGTAGATGCAATCACACATATGAGCGAAAGAGGCATAGTACAGGAGTGAATAATGAGTTAATGACCATGGAGGAAGACTAGATCTTAGCAGGGTTCCACCAAAAAGTTCAAAAAGTAAGAGACAAATATTGGCACGATAGGCACATCAAGAAGAAAACTTTCAGGGAAGGATATTTAGTATTGATGTATGATAGAAAATTGTTTCAGCATCCAGGAAAGATAAGAATGCATTGGCTAGGACCGTATGAAGTAAAATCTATCACAGATGGAGGAGTTGTACAGTTGAGAGACTTATCAGGTGCATAAATCAGAGGCATGATCAATGGGAGTTGATTGAAGCTGTACAGGGACAGTCGACCACCCACCGCGCAGTAAAAAAAAAAGTATATTGAAAAATAACCAACAGAGGTGCAGTGCGCCGGGGGAAGAAAAGGCACGCACACGTAGGAACACAAACTCGGTGAGGAGAAGGAAAATTGTCACATACAAAGGGAAACAAGAGAGAAAAGGAAATTTTGAAAAAGAAGGACAACATGATAACACTAGGAGGAATTAAAGGACGGGAAGGACCGATGGGACGTCACATTAATCATGCCAAATGGAGATGGAAAAGAAAAGTAAAGGCAAGTACAAAATTGTCGAAGGTGCATTGAACTCGTAATTAAGGTGCATTAAACCCATAATTAAGGAAGCATCCTTGACAAGCTTCATGAGAAACCCATACAACACACGGGCATGGGAGAAAATAGTCTATTCGCGAAAAGAGAACAGATAAAGAGTGATAGAGGCTAAAGAGAATAGAGTGAGTTTACAGAGATCATAGAGACCGTTCGAATTCAGAAAACATTTGATATTCACCACCATGGAGCCACCAAGGAAAGCGAAAGAAATTCAGACTGCCCGAAAAACGAGAGTTCAGACCAGGTCACGAGTACATTTGGAAGAAGGTGAAAAACAACTGTCGGAGATCGTCAATGTCGATGAAATCCCATCTCCAGACATGATACCCTTGAATCCAAAACCTATACTGGAATAAATCCCATAGCCATCACCCAAGGGCACAAGTATATATATACTGACAAAGGTACAAGAGCAGTCGAACCAGGATGCAGAAACCCTGAAGGAGGTGCAACTAGGGAACACCGAAGTAGCTCCAAAATTCAATGGAATGGAGACAAATTTGCAATCAAGAGTTGAGCCAAACAAGTCTCAAATGACCATATCTGACCACCCACAAGAAGGAACAGTCAAATATGTCACAGGTTGGTCGGAATGGTATATTGAGGAACATACAGAAGTCGTTGGAACTTCGAGGTAGCCACCACCGTCGAATAAAGACAAGATACAGATACCCAAGTCACCTCACAAGAAACCTACTGCATAAATCATTCTACCATGTATACCATATGGGGTACAGGTAGGATCGGACCTGTTGGGTCATATAGGAAAGCTCAAATACTTAGACCACGACGTGGCAGATGAAGACAAGTTTCTGAAACTTGCAAAGAGAGTTTACATGGAGACGATGGGCACGAATCTGTTTGGGGAACCAATTGATTAGCCACTCCAATGAGAAACAATGTTGAAGAAGACAAGAATTTTAGGTCTGGTGGACCTACCACATTTTGGTAGAGGTCATTACGCAACTGCATGCATCAAATAGTTGTTATCATCCACACATGGCAGGGACATTTGGTTGGACAAGATCGTCTCGATAGACGTAGAGCTTGTTTCCAACATAACAGGATTACCATCTCAGGGCATGGATCTCGCGCATTTTGTGGATGAAAAAGATAGGGAGAAGTGCTATCAGAAGAGATGAAGAAAAATTATGGCACTGACAGGGGGACAAGAGGGATAATTATCAAGAGGATCAACAATGTCGCAACACAATTGGGCGCGAAAATATTAGCCTATAAGATTTTGAGAAAATTCTGCAAGGAGGAAGTTCCGACTGGAGTTGTTGCAATTGCAGCTCAATGTGTAGAAGGAACCACAATGAGATGGGAACCGTACCTCTTGAACTTATTCCTAGATGACTGCAAGGATGCACAGGATCTAGGCATGAAATTTCACTATTCATGGTTGATCACACTAATAGCCTTCATGGGATGGAAAGAGCCAAGGTATGTAGGTTTTTGTACCAGACCCAAACTGAATTAGGGAGAGAGATATTTGTTGCTCATATCTAGGCTAGATGCTAGGAGAAAAAGGGTGAAGGGGTCCATATTTGAAGGATACTTGCATGAGCTATAGGAAGCCATCTCCAAAAGGTGGATAATAACACCAAAGGTCATCGTGCAGTATAAAGATATCGCCAACTTACAGGCCACACAACATACAATGTGAAGACAGGTGAGGAAGGATCTTAATAAACAGTGGGTACATATGTGCTATTGTATCATATAGGGTGACATTGACATGGTCATCAACGAATGGGAATATGAATGGAGGATTCCATCCATCACCCAGGAATTGCCGGAAAAAATAGCAGGAGAAGAGGCAGGGTAGGGAGAAACCAAGCCAAAGGAAATCCAAGTGCCCAAAAGATGAAGAATGGGTCAGGGAAAAAAAACATAGACAAGTGAAGGGCCAATGAAGACAGGTACCCATAACGAGAAGAAGGATAATATGTAACTGGCCAAGGAGCAGTAGCAATAGGTCAAGCCTGCGCAAGAGTCTACAGGGGTGATTTTTGTAAGGATGGAAATTTATTTTAAAATGTAGAAACCTTGGAGAATCTTACTAATCCTTCATATGCCAACCATACAATTTTAGCAATATGTTTGTAAAAATATTCAAATTTCTAAGGATTTTATATAGTTTCCATAAACTTTTGGTGATTTTGAAGGTAAAATAATTTTAGCATATAGAATTTGGGCGAATCATTTTTAGAATAGCGAATATTTTTTGGGGAAAAACCATGGAAAATTATCCCATGAGTGAAATTTAGCCTCTAAAATCATCCCTAGAAAGAGACCACAGAAAGTCCCAACCCACAGGAACCAAGGGCAAACAAGAGGCCATCCATGCAGACAGGAGGTGCATGCAAGAAAAGGAAGCCACAACAAAGACCACCAGAGTATACGATCACATATGACGATGGAGAAATGATAGCCCAAATGGTACAGGATTGTCTATCCGAGGATTTTGACCATGCTTCACACCACAGGGATATGATTCAGGAGGAGCTGGTAGACATGTGATAGTGACTCAAGTAAATCGGGGAAGGGAAGACAACAAGTAGCAGGGGAACAAAACCATCAACACCATAGACGAAGGAAATAGTGGAATTAGAAGAACAAGATCCAATCCATCCATTACCCCACCCTGAATGCAACATTCCACATCACACCCAGTATGTTGTGCATGGATGAGATTGTGGGGTAGACACCCTTGAAGGACTTAAGCCAAATCCAACTAGTGTGGATGTGGATGCCAACAAGGGCACTACACAAGTTGCAGGTTATCATAAAACACGAGGTATAGTCTCGTGCATACAAAGACTTAGTCAAATTGTAGTGAGAAACAGAGAAGCGGGACATGCTAGAAATATTCTATGAATAGGCTAAATCTAAGACCCAGGAGGAAAGGGAGCACATACAAGGATTGGAGAAGAAAATGGCTGGAACTAAAGAGAAGATTCCATGGGCTAGGAAGAGAGATGAAATCACAGCATGAGAAAATATTGATCGAATTGTGTAGGCAATTGATCAATATCAAAAGGAGATCAAGAGTATCCATGAAAAGCTCATACCAACCACTCCACCAACAGTGAAGGAGAAAAGGAAGAAGGAAGAAACAACACAGCTGCAGGAGATAGAGAAATAGGCCAGCAGAGAAGTTGACTTGTTTGATAAAGAAACACAACTTTGGATGAAATTAGAGGAGGATCAACAGGTCCAAAAGTGGGACGGCAAAGAAGAAAGGATCAATGCAACGATCCAAGAATTTAAGCATAGGAATAATACAATGTCGATCACAGAACTTGTCAAAGGGGTGCAGGACATGAACATATTGCAGGTAGAGCTAACTACTGTGCAAACACATAAACAAGAGTGACAGGATCAAATGGAACCATTGCAACAGTGGGTAGCAGAAGTATTGACACATGCAGAAGAATCCAAGACACATATAGCACAGGCCCAGGCAGAGTGCATGGAATTGATCGGTGACAAAATTGCAGTCCAGATAGTGGACACACTCAAGGAGAATACTGCACAAGTGCAGGCACATGCAACATAGCTCAAATAAAAATTCCAGGCGATCACCAAGGAGATCGAGGAAGCACACAAGGGTTAGGTGGCTCAGGATGAGCCACATGTCAGTGTTGGGGGACTGTTTGAGGCAGGCCGAGGAAAAAACGTAAGGCAATTTTGGGAAAGAAAGCATGCACGAGGACAACGACAGCTGGAAGGAACAACAACATGCGCGGATGCAGGGAATACCTAACGACGTTGGTTTTATGGTTTTGTTAATGTATTGTAATGGCTGAAGAGATGAAAATGTATAAATATCAATGCTTAGGTATCATAGAGGGGTTAGAGGTTCTAAGTTTTGATTATTGGTATTATTGTAGAAAGAGTTGCTTAGTAATGCATGAGTTGATGCGATATGAGACATTTTGATGTATGATCTATTTTGTATAAGTTGTTGAGCTAGAGAAGATGAGGGAGGGTAGATCTTGAGGGTTAGATTGTAGGCTGGGGATCCTCGTGCGATCTAGTCTGCCTCATATCGATCTTACCCGACTGAGAAGAGTTGTAAGCACGCGGTGTTGTAGATGCAGAAATACTATAATAAAAGAGATGAGAACCAAATATTTGTGGATGTATCCTAGGATGGGGTGAACCACGGTAACATCTGTTTTATGTGATGAATATGTTCATATCTTTATTGTCTTCAACAATTATTATTATGTTGAATGAATGAGTTGTTATATTTCCTACTTAATTCGTCAATAACAATATATTGTGTTTAGAAGTTATAATAAATGGTTCAATATATAGCTCTCTTATCTCACGCTCAATACTAGACTATAAACACATGAGTCTTACGACCACCCATTAAAGATATCTCGGGTGAGACTGCACAATGCATATGTGTGTTGCGTTGCTTTTTGGTTTACCATGAGGGCCGATAGTCTTAGAGGCTTTGTTGGAAACCCGACAGACATGAACCCTGGGTCAATAAACTCAGACAAAATATAATAATAGTAACCAAAATCAAGCCACTCACCTTGAGAATAGGGGAAAGCTTGTTCAAGAAGATCCCACAAAGAAACCTTCCAATCTCCCACATAAGTAGTTTAAGAAGTTTAAAAGGAAGGAAAAAAAGACCTCCATTGTGAAGAGGAAAGAAGGAAAACCATATTGCACTCATTGCAAGAAGAATGGTCATGATGATGAAAACTATTGGAAACTAAGTCCAAAGAAGAGACCAAAATAGTTCGTTGGAAAGGGGAAGACAAAGACCATTGCTACAGTGAACAAGATCTTGGTTCTGATTCAGGAGACAAAGGAAAGATCACAGTGGTTGGAGTACAAGGTAAAGATTCCCTTCATGCTAGTTCAAATTCAAATAATGAATCTCATGATGATGAAAGAAAGAAGAATGAATTATTTCATATAAGGGTTGTATCTAAGCACACTAATATCGATACATTATTTGATCTGGGTTCCCAAGTAAACTTGATATCTGAAGAACTTGTCAAAAAGATGGGTCTTGAAACTAAACCACATCCAAATCCTTATCCTCTTGGTTTGGTATGTGATAAGAAAAACTTAATGTCACCAAGAAATGTAAGGTAATATTTGTTATTTCTTCAAAGTTTATTGATGAAGTGGACTTGGATGTGTTATCACTTGATATATGTGGCATAGTGCTTGGGAGTCTTTATCTTTATGATAGGAAATCAGTCTTCTTTCATCGTGAGAACACATATCACCTTACTAAAGGGGGAGTGGAATATATTTTTAGAGCCCACAACATGATGGTAAACACCACACTTGTTAGTGAAATACAAATGAAGATACTAATCAACACTAATAAGAGATATGTACTCATGGTCGTAAGGGAAAAGGATGTCGGAAAATACGATGCATTCCAAGGATGTGATCCTTCTCATAAGAAATAATTAATTGATATTGTTTCTAAGTATGATGATATTTTCCAAGAACCAGATGGATTACCTCCTAAGAGGGAAATCCCACATGAAATACATCTTCAATGTTGATTAATTGGGTTGGTTGTCATTGATGTCAACCCTTGAAGAAATTCTGGTAGCGAATTCCAGTAGCACAATGGTTTGGGTAATGGACCCATGTTTGTTTGATGGATAACGGTGTGAGTTTTGATATATTGTAGGTGATACTATTCTATATGGATAGTACATATCATTCCATTTCTGGTGGTATGTGGAATGTCACGTAACTCCTCACGGTTAGAGAGTTATGGCCATGTGAAGTTGGAGAACCCTTATGAGTCATATAGAAGCCCCAAAAGGTCAAAGTAGTCAAAGTGGTTGCAAAGAAGAAATTACTTAAATAATAAAGTGAAGTGATGAGTGTACTATAAGTCAAAGTGGATACAAAATAAATTGTTTAAATATTAAAGTTAATGGATAAATTACTAAGTGGATAAGTGGTTAGAAGTGGGTTAGCCCTAAAATAAGGAAAGTGGGTTAAGATGGTTAAAAGGTAAACCCTTGAGGAAGCTACATGAAAGTATAAATAAGAGGAAATGCTCTCTCATTTGAAATCAAACTTGATCATATTTAATATCTACAAGTGACTAAGGTAACCAAAGGATATCTAATCCTAATTTCATAGGGAAGGTGAAGTAAAGAAGGTTGAAATTCAAGGGAGGATAAATTATTTTGATGATGCTTTCTAAGGTATGTTATTTACAAGTCATATCACCTCTTTTAAAATTTTTTATAGAATGATTCATACCATGAAATTGGGAGGACAATGAGCAAACATATCCAAGTAACTATGATAAAAATTTCATCTTGTGGGTCATTGTATCTTGGTAGTTACACTCTATGGAAAATAGGGTTTGTGGCTAGTCCTGCAACTAGTCTAAAACATGTGTTTCAGGTAAAAACGTCATATATTCTTCTTAACAGATCCAAATTTGGTAAGACCAAATGTGATAGTTCAGGTTTTTGTGGTGTGATTTTTTTTTAGTAGAATTTGGAAGAACCACAGTGTTATTGGTTTTTCGTCGACGTTTCAGATCCACAACAGGATCCATCTTCAGAAATTAAAAGCCTAAGAAAAATTAAAGAGAATAACCCTAATAAATACTTAAATATAACAAAGGGAACCCTAAGGTCTACTGGGTGAAACCTTAGATTTAATAAATTATTATTAATAAGTATTCTATTATTGGTTTTATAATAATTTAATAAAGTGAAGGATCAGAAATAGTCGGAAAATCCACAGTGTTGATGACATCTTGTCATCAACATTGTGGATTTTCCGACTATTTCTGAACTTAATTCTCACCACAGAAATTTAAATGAAAAGTGAAGGATGTTTTTTATTTAAAATTTTTGTTCATTAATATATTGAGTGGTAGTTTTAAGGAGGTAAAGTAAAAAAAAATTAATTCTTATTTGGATTTGATAATGAGTTTATTATTCTTAATAATTAATGTATTGGTTTTCTAGGCTAGTTTAGCTTAAGGAAGAAAATGATTTTGATAGTGGCAGAAATTTATTAGGGGAATTAGGTGAGATAGTTTAATAAACAAAGAATTATTAAAGAGGTTTTATTGGTATTGTTTAAGTGCTTATAGTTATGAAAATAAATGCTATTTTTTGTAGTTTAAGGGAGAAACATTAGGTAAAATTGGAGTTAGTGAGGGGTCCTGGGGAGAAAGTTTAAACTATCTTCTTCTTTCTCGAATGAGCGGGATCCAACTATCACTAATCTCCATACCATTTTCTCTGTTTAGGTTATTGGGATTTTTTATGATTTTGATTGCTTCACTAATTCATAGTTTAAGTAGGTGGTCTTCTCTTGCTAATATTTTGGTGTCTTCTCTTGCTAAGAAACATCGACGAAAAAATGATAACATTGTGGTTCTTCTGAATTCTAATAAACAAGACCAAATGTATTGGTTATCATACAGTCTATAGTATTGTTTGTACCATTTTCAGAGCCATACAACAAATAATCTTTGTGGGCCATGCTCTACAAGTTCTCTCTCTAGAATTATCCAAAATTCAACAAGGTATGCCATTTTTTCTATAACACCTTTTCTAAGAGGTTCCAAGTTGTGAAACCTGGAGGAATTGCATAAACGACACTGGAGAACATTGTGTACTATTTTCATATCTTTATTCATTACAGGTACATAGTTATGATTATTTCAAGTTAGGGTTGTTGCCTAAACAAAAATTAGTCATGTGAGACTAAAGTAAAGTTTGATCAAAATGCTAGTCTCTTGTTGTTAAAGTTAAGGAAGGTTTGCAAGTATGTGATCATATACACCAGGTCTACTACAGAGTTACAAATCAAATTTGGATGATGAAATTGATGAGGGATCTTGGTTGAGTTACATGTTGGGTACACGGTTGAGACAAGTAGTTGATGAGTTGGCACATACATAAGATGTATAGTTGATGATGCTGGTACATATTGATGATTCATAGTTTATGTGTATTTGATGCATGATTAGTACATATTTAATGCATGGTTGATGCACTCATTGATGGTACAAGTTGATGTATAGGTTGGTGCATGATGGATCCACTTTTTTATGATACAGGTTGATGTATAGGTTGGTGCATGGTTGATTCACTTGTTTGGACAAGTTATTGTGACAATTTATTTGTATAGTTTTGGTGCATGGTTGATGCATTTGTTTATGGTACAAGTTGAGGTACACATTGATGTATGGTACATGTTGGCATAAGTTATTGTTATAGGTTGTTACATGTTGATTACAGGTTGATTGGTACATGTTTACAATAGTAATATCATAGTGATAGTGTGACAATGGTTCCATCATTGTACTTCTAGATCAAGGTAGTTGGACAAGAAAAGGAGAGGTGGTTGTAGCTACAGAACATAGGGGGTTGTATCATCCTTCTAGTTGTCACCATATAATTGGGGAGTTGGAGCTTCCCTCAGGTTAATAGCCTGGGAAACTAGGGGGTTGTAGCCTCCTTCTAGTTCTGGCCAGAAAATTGGGGAGTTGAAGCTTTCCTTAGGTTGTAGCCTAAGAAACTAGTGGGTTGGAGCCTCCTTCCAGTTGCAGCTAGAAAAAAAAGGAATTTGGTGCTTCCAATGAATGTAATTCTTAAATACATATAAGAAAAATCATTACGTGGTTTTCTCCCGCTTTGGGTTTCCACGTAAAAACATTGGTGTACTGTGTATGAGTATGATTGCTCATTTTTTCATTTTTTATTTACTCTGCAACTATTGGATTATAATGCTACATTGATATAACACTTTCATTTGTTGTTAAAAATAATTGAATTAATCTATTACCGATTCACCCCCCCATCTCAGTAATCCAACAATTGGTATCATAGTGGGTTCCATCATGAAACAGTTTAACCTCTGGAAGGAGATCATGGATTATTCTAAGAATGGAGTACCATTGTTTATTGGTCATTATGGTTTAAAGTATGATTTATGGAGTGGAAGGAAAAAATTTTTTTATAGGCATAGGGGTATTATATTTGCCTATCATTCGTTACAAGATATGATAGTTCAAAAAGGGAAAAGACTACAACCAATAAGGAATTGAAGAAGAATACAAAAATAGAAATGGATTCCATCTGGGAAGGAATACCTAATACAATAAGAGAAAAGGTTGGTAAATGTTCATCAACCAAAGAACTTTTGGATAATTTACATGACATATATTCATCACCCATCGCAGATTCAGAAAATGCCAAAGAAGATGCAGGTACATATCAAGAAGAAATATGTTCACCATGTCAAACATATTCAAAATTTGAAGAGTACATAATCAACAAAGGTATGTTGTTTTTATTTAATTGTGAAAAACACAAACATATTGAAATAGACTGCCATGAAGGAGATGAGACAAAAAAACTAATTGAAAAGGAAGACAATTATGAAGCAGAATTGATTAGTTCTTTAGATGAACTAAGAAAAGAAAGAGAAGAAAACACGTCACTGAAGAAAGAGTTGTTTAAACAAAAGGAAAGTGTTCACACTTTTGAAGAAGCCCAATAGGTCATAAAGAAATTAAGAACTTAACTAGAAGAAGCCATAAATATCGAAGAAAATCTTGAATATCAAAAGAAGTATTTGGAAGCCAACATAGCAACACAAAAGGAAGAAGTTGAAATGAGAGAGAATATATTGACAAATCACCTTAAGGAAAGAACTAACGATCTAAACCATCTTGAGGAAGAGTTTGGTCAAGAAGAGAAAAGACTTGAAGAAGAAATAATCACATTAAAATTCTAGCTTGAAGAAGCGAAAAGAACAAAAGAAGTCATGAAGTCTCATATAATGAAGAAAGAAGAAGAGGTTGAGAAGCTTGAAGAAGAAGTTGTCAGATTGAGAATTAAAATCGTCAAGCTCAACAAGAACATTGAAGAGACAAAAACATCCACATCAGTTATAGAGAATGAAGAGAAGCACTCTAGGTTGCTAGAAAAGAAGAATGAAGAAAATAGAAAGAGTTATGCAGAAGTATTCAAAGGAAGGAATCGTGGTCAACCAAAATATAAGAAAACTATTGAAGATACATCTTCAATAAGACCATCCATGTTCAAGCCGAAAAGAAGCTTCAATCATGATCATGATCAATCAAGACAAAAATTCAGAAGGAATACACCACAAAGAAGATCATTCACTCTCAGGTATGCAAATTTATTTTATGGTCATTGTTTTTATTGTACTAATTTTGGATATAAGGTTGCATATTGCAGGGCTTATAAAATAAATGTTCAAGAAAGAAATGCCTATGTGGCCCCGTGTAACATTGAATGTTACAAATGTCATAACTAGACACATAGCTAGTGATTGTATAAGCATGATCGATACTTCCATGAAAGAGGACATTGATATCAGATATAAAAAAGTATGGATAAGAAAACACAAAGAATAGGTGAAGAAAGAACAGGTCCCATAGATCGAAAGATTCGAAATAAAACGAGATGAAGAAAATTCTACAGAGAAAAATAAAGATTTCATATACAGAAAGGTTTGTAAAATAATTGAAAGAAAAGAAGGACAAGTAAATAAGGAACAGGTTCAAGAGATTTTACTTTCAGGAATTGTAGTGAAAGATGAATCTAAAGACAGAAAGAAAGAAGTCAGATCCCAAAGAGATGATGAATCTACCAATGAAGATGATGATGAATACACATCAGAGTAGGAATTGTTCTGAGCCAAATAGAGACTCCTAGGTAATATGAATATTAGATAGGGGGATTCTATGTGATAGTTGTGACAGACCAAAGAACCATCCTTCGAGCAACTTGCAGAGTTTGAGTAGACAAATTCAGTGCATTCATTTAACATATGTACAATATGATATAATAATCAGTCATAGTAGTACTTCATGATGGTACAGTGACATATGAGTAAACATTATGGACAATTGTGTATCAGTGTCTTGAACATTATGGATAGATATGAATGTGAAATCAACTTTTCTAAATGGGGAAGTTGAAGAATAAGTCTACATTGAACAACTGGTTCCTAGAGCATGGTACTCTAGACTGGATAAATATATACAACAAGCAGGGTTGAGAAAAGGAAGTGTATACAACAACCTCTACATCAAGGTAACTCAATATGGTATTTTATTAATTGAATTTTATATTGATGATATTATTTTTAGAAGTATTGATGACAGGTTAAGACATAAATTTTCAAAGGATATGCAGAATGAATTTGAAATTTCATTACTTGGAGAACTATCCCTCTTTTTGGGTCTTCAGATACATCAAAGCAACCAAGGAATTTTTATTTCTCAAACTAAGTATATCAAAAAATTGCTAAATAGGTTCGCCATGGAAGATTGCAAACCAGTTACCACTCCTATGCAAACCAGTTGAAAGTTGAGAAAATATGATGATTCAAAGTCTACGGACCAAAGGAAATATAGGTCAATGATTGGTAGCTTACTATATGTGACAACATCTAGACGAGATGTAATGTAGGCAGTTGGACAGGTGGCATGATTTCAAGCAACACCAAAGGAATAACATGTATTAGCAGTGAAGAGGATTTGAATATATCTCAAAGGAACAAAAGAGTTTGTATTATGGTATCCAAAAGGAAAAGATCTATCACTTATTGCCTACACAGATGCAGATTGGATAGGTTGCATTGATGATCGACGAAACACCAGTGGAGCAATGTTCTACTTGGGTGAATGTTTAGTATCATGGTTAAGCAAGAAAAAATCATTAGTATCCTTATCTACAATCGAACCAGAGTATATTAAAAAAAACACATGTTGTACATAGGTTCTATGGATGAAACAAACTCTAATAGATATACAGGTTGAGTATGATGAGCCCATTCCAATCTATTGTGATAATACAAGCGCCATCAATATCTCAAAGAACCCGATGATGCACTCTAAGACAAAACACATTCCAATTTCCAATCAAGTATCAGTTTCTATGGGAAAAGGTTGCAGAGAAGAACATCAGCGTTCAGTATGTGGGAACAAAAGAACAAGTGGTAGACATATTTACAAAACTGCCTCGACGAGAAGCCTTTGAGTATCTTCACCAGAGACTCAGAGTAATTTCTACTCCAAAATGAATGTTTCTGAATGCTTATCTTATATGTCTTATATTTTAACGAGGAAGCACCATAGAGATGACAATTCAGGTTGGGAGATTAGTTTCAGGAAGAGTTTAGTTAGGGGGAGTATCCTCAAGGAAATTTCAGTTAGGGGGAGTAGCCCCATATGGAAAGGTACCTTTTACATTGATGACAAAGGGGGAGAGATTTATTAGATGCAGAGCACAGAGGCATGGTTCTAGTGGGAGAGATGTTCACAGGGGGATCATGAGTGACATGAATTCAATATTGCATCACAGTGTTGCCATCAATGCCAAATGGGGAGATTGTTGATTAATTAGGTTGGTTTTCATTGATGTCAACCCTTGAACAAAGTTCGATAGAGAATTTAGGTAGCACAATGGTTTCAGTAATGGATCCAAGTTTGTTTGATGGATAATGGTATGTGTTTTGATATATTTGTAGGTAATATTATTCTAGATGGATAGTACATTTCATGCCATTTCCGGTGGTATGTGGAACGTCACATAACTCCTTACAGTTAGAGAGTTATGGCGATGTGAAGTTGGAGAACCCTCATGAGTCACCTAGAAGCCCAAAAAGGTCAAAGTAGTCAAAGTGGTTGCAAAGAGGAAATTATTTAAATAATAAAGTGAAGTGATGAGTGTACTATAAGACAAAGTGGATACAAAATAAATTTAATGGAGAAATTACTAAGTGAAAAAGTGGTTAGAAGTGGGTTAGCCCTAAAATAAGGAAAGTGGGTTAAGATGGTTAAAAGATAATCCCTTGAGGAAGCTACATGAAAGTATAAATAAGAGGCAAGCCTCTCTCATTTGAAATAACACTTGAGCATATTGAATATCTACAAGTGAATGAGGTAACCAAAGGATATCTAAGTCGAATTTCATAGGGAAGGTTAAGTAAAGAAGGTCGAAATTCAAGGGAGGATAAATTCTTTTGATGATGCTTTCTAAGGTATGATATTTACAGGTCATCTCACCATTTTCGCAATAAAGTTTTTTCTAGAATGATTCACACCATGAAATTGAGAGGCCGTTTATAAAACATATCCAAGTAGTTGTGATAAAAATTCCATCTTGTGGGTCGTTTTATTTTTGGAGTTACACTTCGTGGACAAAAGGGTTTGTGGCTAGACCTTAAACTAGTCTAAAAAAGGTGTTTCAGGTAAAAATGTCATAAATGCTTCTTAACATATCCAAATTTAGTAAGACCAAATGTATTGGTTAGAATACAACCTTTAGTATTCTTTGTACCATTTTCATATCCATAAAAAAAATATTCCATGTAGGACACGCTCTACAAGTTCGCTCTCTAGAATAAGACATAATTCAATAAGGTATGTCATGTTTTCTATAACTCCTTTTCTGAGAGGTTAGAAGTAGTTAAACCTAGAGAAATTGGATAAAAGACACTGAGGAACATTGTGTACTATTTTCATATATTTATTCATTACAGGTACATATTTATGATTACTTCAAGCAAGGGTTGTTGACTAATCCAAAATTAGTCATGTGAGACTAAATTAAAGTTTGATGAAAATGCTAGTCTCCTATATTATAAAGTTACATATGGTGTATGTGATCATATACACCAGGTATATTATAGAGTTCCAAATCAGATTTGGATGATGAAATTGATGAGGGCTCTTGGTTGAGGTACATGTTGGGTACATGGTTGAGACAAGTAGTTGATGAGTTGGCACATACATGAGATGTATAGTTGATGATGTTGGTACATATTGATGAGTCATTGTTTATGTGTATTTGATGCATGATTGGTACATATTTGGTGCATGATTGATGCACTCATTGATGGTACAGGTTGAGGTACAGGTTGGTGCATGGTTGATGCACTTGTTTATGGTATAGGTTGATTACAAGTTGTTTGGACAGGTTAATGTGACAGGTTATTTGTACAGGTTTGGTGCATAGTTGATGCATTTGTTTATGGTACAGGTTGAGGTACAAGTTGATGTATGGTACATGTTGGCACAAGTTATTGGTACAGGTTGTTATAGGTTGATTACATGTTGATTAGTACAGGTTTACAACAGTATATCTCACAGTAATAGTGTGATATGGGTTCCATCATTCTACTTCTACGTTAGTGCGTTTGGATGGGGCAAGGACAGGTGGTTGTAGCCACCTTCTAGTTGTAGTCGAATATCATAGGGGGTTGTATCCACCCTCTGGTTGTAGATAGAGAATTGGGGAGTTCAATCTTCCCTCATGTAATAGCCTAAGAAACTAGGGGGTTGTAGCCTCCTTCTAGTTGTAGCCAAAAAATTGGGGAGTTGGAGCTTCCCTCATGTTGTAGCCTGAGAAACTAGTGGGTTGGAGCCTCCTTCCAGTCGTAGATGGAAAACAAAGGAAGTTGGTGCTTCCAATGAATGTGATTCTTAAATACATATAAGAAAAATCATTTAGTTGTTTTCCCCCACTTTGGGTTTCCATGTAAAAACATTGGTTTACTGAGTATGTGTATGACTTCTCATTTCTTCATTGTTTATTTACTCTGCAACTATTGGATGATAATGTTACATTGATATAACACTTTCATTTGTGGCTAAAAGGACTAAATTACTCTATTAATTATTC
>ML778308.1:1270398-1321325 GCA_009831015.1 Picea engelmannii
TTGGAAAGCGTTCACAAGGTATGTCCATATTCCTTTATCTCTTAGTTCACTCAATAGGCTAGATCTAGGGAAAGAGTAGTATTCTGTCCTGTTTTGTTCTAGATCCAGGTGGATCTAGGGAGATCGGTTCGTGTCCGCACTTAGGGATTAATCCTTAAAAAACCACGCTATAGTTTAGCTCTCGTAAGCATCCACCTATCAAACCCGCTCTAATACCACTTGATATGAAAACGATTATAGCTACCAATTCACTTGTTAGCAGTTTAATGGTTTTCAATTTCCAAGACATTTAAAATTGACAGTGCACTTTGCAATGTTATGTGTTTGCCATGTACTTAACTAACCTCATTGATTTATGCATAAACCATTAATTTGTAAGAAGCAATAAGAGAAAACAAAATAGATCAACACAAAGAATTGTTAACGGAGTTCACCAAACTTCCTGGCTACGTCTCTGAGTCCACTCCAACAGTGAGACCGCTCTTTAATTAATCTCAGATGGTTAAAAATTACAAAGAAAGGCTTACATAAGAACTCGCAAAAACCAACTTTCAGATCTGCAATTCTGGGTAGAAACAAACATCATAGGTGGTTGGAAAACGTCATTCTGCAACTTTTGACTGTAAACTCGAGTATGCTTGGCTTGCTCAAATGGGCTCTGGAGGCACTTTTATGTTCGGCTACTCTGATGAAGAAACAGATAGCATATTCGGAATCCTCTCGAAATTCTGCAACTTTTGAGTATAAAGTCGATCTATTTCTGAGAAGGTCGCCTAGGACACCTCCTCGCATGGATTCCAATGCAGCCTCTTGAAAAGCATGCAAACTCCTCCTCTGCCTCATTTTGCGTGCCTGGCTAAATAAGCAAAGTCACTAACCAGTTCGCCAAACTTAGCGAACCTCCTCTAGTTTTGGCAGTAACCGCCAGATTTGACTGAATCCGCCAAACTGATGGGCTTCTAGAAGGTGACATGTGGTGCCTCCTGATTGGGCCACATGTCAGCCTCTCATTGGCTGATGACACATCACCATGCTGACATCATCATCTGTGCAGATGATGTCATCATCCGTATGGCCTACCATGTGTCAATTCCTCAGGTTGCCACATGTCACGATGACGTCAACATCTGTACTACTGACATCATCTGTATGACCTGTTGACTGTTTGACTTTTTTTTTCGTTGTTTTCAAAAAACTTCAGTGTCATAACTTCTTGATACGAGCTCCATTTGAGAAAGTAAATATATGGCCAAAATCGGGAGAACGAGCTGGACACAATGCTGTTGGTTTCATCCAATTCTAAGAACTTTGATTTTTGAGCATTTTCTGAGCCTAGGAACCCTTCTGAGACTTCTGGGTCATTCCTAGATCCTCCTTTTCTGCATTTGAGTATTTTCGAGCGGTTTTGGATCCACCAAGATCAGAGGGGGATAGAGAATCACAATCATCATTTAAAGGCATGTGGGTTGATTCATGTTAGTGAGAACTATATTGGACATGCCTTGTTTATGAAAAACATCTCTCTTATGTGTAATGCCTCAAACAATCCATCAAATTTTAGGTAAGATGTTAGTCATTAATAGATGTGTGAGTGGAGCCTCAGAAATAACCAACAATATATTTATAACTAGGATTGAGTTTCTCATAACCATTCATTGCCTAAGTTGTGTTCCACCATTGAGTCTGAATTTCAGGTATTATTCAAAGGTGATGAATAAAGAGTAAGAACCAATGTCTTGTCTATTGGGTTGAGTGTCTAATTTCATGATTTTTAACAACCATGTTCAATGTCATTGAAGAAAGAAGAGCATTAGCATCATATGTTAAATTTATAAAAAGGATGCATGTTATAGCCTTAATTTCCACCGTATATTTTTAGGAGGAACAAAACATAAGATGCAAGACAAAACATAGCCTTTGACTCAATATTTATATAAATTTTGAAGGGTATCACTGGTCATCTATAAGACAACCAACAACATGTCCCTTGTCATCAATATACAACAAGAAACACCCTCTCAAACCTTCCAGATTTGTGGAGTTTCAAAGATATGAGAAAGGGATGTGTTGATTCTTCATGGCATGATCCTTGGAACTCACAACATTTGAGTCTCCATTTATCTCTAGAAGATATAGAATCTCTCCCAAACCTAATCTTTGAAGAATATATATAAGGAAGGTTAATCTTGAACATGAGGAGGAGAATCATTTGCATATATATGTTGTTGAAATTTAGAGGTGCTTCTCCATTCTACATCAGTTGAAATAAGGTTTTCAAGTTTGGTTGAAGAGATACATAGGAGTAAGGAGAAAGGGTAAAGGAGGAGTGCATTCTACACCTTGAGGTAAAGTGCCTTAAGGTACTTCTCTATTCATCATTTTGATATATAGATCATTGATTTTCCCCTATGAATATTTGTATTTCATTCATGAATGTTTAGATCTAGTTTATTCCTTCATAGATCATGTTAGATCCAACCTAGATCTAGGATTCTAACACTAAGAAAATAAGTAGGAAGGAATTGTTTATCACTTATGTGTAAGAAGCATGTTGTGGGATATGGAGCAAGAACTTTAGGACTAGAGAAACCAGGATATGCAAGGATGACATTCAAAATTAAGGTATGTCTTCCTATCATCTATTCATTTTGTTATGAATTTGATTTCTTGTTTCTAGGGAGAACCATAAAATTCTATCCCATTGTCTATCTATGATCAATAGGAAGATCCTAGGGAGATCTTACTATCCATAGTTGACATTTTCTCCATAACAGAAATGATGACTCCACTGGGGAAGAAACTTTGATTCTTCTCTTTTTTAGTTTCCCTTGCCTATTCACCTATGTTTTTTGTTTTTGAGTCAATTATTTTCTTCCCTAACACTCCCTTAGAGATTAGATCTCTTAGATATGAGATAGATCTTATTATTTTTTCAAAATTTTCCATTTTTTCACTTGTCATCTATTAGAGACAGAGCAATAATGTTTCTTGTTGCACTACTAGTGTCTGGTGACACTCTACAAATAATAGCATATTGCAAGGTACCCGTGACACCCTCTACAGGATTTGAAAATTGAAATTTTTTTATATATTTTTTGCCATATATATAAGCATATGATCTAAGGGATCTGTAGTTGTCCTATGTGTCTATATCTTATCTCTATTTGATTCCTTTTTGTTATATATTTGGTCTTCAATCTAGATTTGAAGAGTTCTTGTGTCTCTTATTTGGATTACATGTTTCCATTTGTTTTCTATTTTTTGATCCATTGACATTGAGTTGTGCACCCAATAGATATTATTAGATTTGGCATTGTCCCATATTAGATTGCATTTGATTGGTTTTCCCTGTTTCAATTTGTGTCCATTGCTAGATCCACTTCATTGTGTGTTTTGGGTTGATATCCCTAAAGAGACATTGGAGTGTGATTCTAAGCATCACTACCAATTTCCTACATCCCTTGTTGGTGATTTGTTGGTTTTCCATTTGCAAATTATTGTTCTTTCTTAGATTAAGGAAATATTTGCATCATAATTGAAAAAAAAACAAACAAAATTTGCTTGCATAAAAATCCTTTGAACATTGAAGACAAAGTGCATTGTTGAAGTGTTTGATTTTGAGATCTTGTTAGGATTTTGGTTTTGATTTGTATTGCATGGTTGCTTAATGCTTGTGAGGTTTCATTGTAAAGTTTACAAAGAAAAAAAATGTCTTTCCCTCCCATATCTAGAATTCATTAAATTGAAATATTGCATCGACATGTTTGCATTGCTTTGGTTGGGTCAAGAATCATAAACACCTTCAAAGTTTCATTTTTTCCCCTTTTACATAAACAACAACCATAAGAAAATATCGTGTAATATGAAATCAACTAAACTCTTTTCTTTGATAGAAAACCAAAATTAGATAGGATTAGGGACTTGGAATAGGATTGGAGAGTGAACTCTTCAAGGCCACCAAACAAAACCTAGATTCATTAAAAAGTGTTAAATCCATTTTTTCAACTAGAGTGTTTTGGAATCTCCTCTAACATAGGAGTCAATCATGAGGTCACATAGGGGAAAGTAGGGTGATTAAAACTCTCTTCTTGTCTTGGTGTTTTTGGTATCGCTTGGAATACTATGTATACAAGGGTTTTGTTAGTGCTGGAATCTCCCTGTGAGGTATCAATTTAAAAGCTTCACGCATAGTTACCCAACCCTTATGTGTGGTTGGACATATGATTGTTTTATTGGTCATTGATTGTAAGGTGGTAGCCTCAATGACTCTTCTTAGGTAGCCTACAAACGTGACTACATGTGGGACATTTTTGTAGTACATGGAGAAGACGTTCGTTCACAATATCAATTCCCTTGGAGGGTTCCCAACTTAGTAAAGGGTACTTGCATCAGTCAGGGTTGTTTAACATAGTTCATAATAAATTTTCCTCATAGCTTCGTTAGTCAATCTTGTGTGGAATTCATCTCCCTAAGAGGGTTAGTTTTTGTAAGGATACATGAGCCATTTGTTTTATTGTTTTTTCCCTAGATTTGTTAGGGGTGTGCTATTTGGTTCCGAGTCTACGTCATTCTTACATTGTATTGATATTGATTTGCACATATTATTTTCAGCGTGGTTGAATCACTATGTCGGTCTCATTGATTATGAGGACTCGAGCCCATCAGAGAGGTGAAACCACCTCTTAAGCAGTGTGAAGTTGGAAATAAAATGAGAACACCTTGTTGCAGAGGTTTTCACGGAACCTCCCCCAAAAATTTATCCCTTAGGTTTTTATAGTAGAGGTTATTAGCAGAGGAGGGTGACCAGATTTTTTTTTCCGATGTGCCTTTAAGGTCTATACACATCATTTTGTACATGAACAATAAAAAAATACACCATACTTTATAATAAAAAATACACACTCCACATAAATATCACCAGTGTCATTGAACATTACACACCGGTGCACCTGATTTTCGTAAGGCACACCATGGTAGGGTAAATAAAAAATATTATGAAACCAATTTTCATTGTTGCAGTGCATACCATGCTTCCAAACTCTCAAGCAAGCACTGTTTCCCACTGTTATAAATTTTTTTTCCACCTGATCACCTGATGGGAATCATCTCGAGGTTAGCAATCTGAGACACTAAATCATACCATTTTTCCTTGAGTACACATAGGATCTTTTCCCGGTCGCATGTTGTCCCTTTACATACCATGACCAAATTTGATGGTATTTTTTTGTACTCTTACAAAGAATGGTCAATCTCTCTCTATAAGAATGAAGGGTGTGACGAGGTTTGTTACTCCTCAATTAGCATTATTTACCAAGAGATGAGATGAAATCTTTGGTTTTTCATAATCCGACCTCGATAATCCTTCTATCTCGAGTGCCTGCAACTTATCCTTCATATTATCTCCATTATCATATATATTGAGTTCTTTCATGGGAAAAAGGAGGAGGAAAAGAGAAAGTAAGCTTATATTGTCTGATTAGTCACAAAGCTAGGGAAAGGAGTTTCAATAGAGATTCATCAAGGTATCAGATTGTAAGTTGTAAATTGTTTCATTTTATCAATAGAATATGCACAAGACTTTCCCTCTTATTTAATTGTATATTATTATCTTGATTTTTAGAGAGAATTAGTATTTTAATATTATATCATTGGATCTGTTATAAATCTATACATGATATCTTTGATCTTGTGAAAGGATTTTTTTAGTGTCTTCATGTGTGCATATTCACATTGAAAAGAAAGAAGGATATGTTTGAGAAAGAAAACAAAAAAGGAGTGTGTAGGGACAATCATTAGGTGACCAAGTAATCCCTTTCATTATGTTCATTCATAAGTCATTTCCATGTATGATTTAGATCTATGAAGTTCCATCATTTGTATCTCTATTATTTCTTAGGTCTAGGAAGAACCTAAGGGAGATAACTCCTGCAAGATACATTTATCCTACAACAACCACCTTCCTTCGTAATACGCCCTATTTCTGATGCTCTAGACTAACTTGGATAGATCCATTAGTAGATTCCACACATTTCCAAATTTTGGAAATTACCACGAATTTTCATTTCCTCTCAATGGTGCAACCATGCCTCCTCGGGACATAAGATACTAGGTAAATTATTTATTACATTCCTATTTGCATTTTCATCCAATCAAAATTTGAATTTAGCTTGAAATTTGGCCATTTTTTCAATTCTTTTTTTAATTTGATGTCGAGCACCTGAATGCTTTGGGTCACTTCGAAGTGGTGCATATTGTGTTATATTCATAGTGAGAATTACCACTAGTGCATATCATTATATATGTATGCAATAGTGTCATTCAATCAAGATAACTATAATATATTATAGAAACAAAGTGGTGTGTCCTTTGGAACACCCTACAGCTGATGCACAATTAGATTCGACCTACACGGGTATATTTTGCTTAATTGATTGCATCGCTAGATTAACGATTTATAAAATTTAACATAGCGGTGCAACCCATTTCACCAACCACATCGGGGCATACGAAAAAATTAAAGCACCGGTGAATCAATTTTCAAAATAATCGTCATACTTGGCATAGTGGGGTGTCTCATTGGATGCCTCATTCCATGTTCTCTATCATTTAAAACTCACTGTGGAACAAAAAAATGGTGCTCCACTATGATCTAGGTGGATCTAAGAATTCCCAAAAATTGATCATCTCAAATGCAAATGAAAATGACTCCATTGTGTATATCTCAACGAGATCTTTCTAACGATGTGTCAAACGCCTCAAACTGATGTCGTATGAAGAAATTATGATGTTCTGAATATTTTGACCAATAAGGAAAAAGTTAAGCATGGAAGGAAACGTGGTAGGCCAACAAGATGCCACATGTCCATCCGTACAACTGACAGAGGGTTACTTCATGATGATGTGAGCATGATAACATGGAAGGTTGTACAGTGACATGGAAGGTGATAGGTGGAAGGATAGTGATGATGTGGAACTAACAGGTGACAAGTGGCACAGACCTATCGACCCTCGGGACCGACATCCGCTCACAGGATCGTTCTTTAACCCCTTCGAGCCGGATAGGCTCTTTCGGATTCCCTACTGGAATCTCCTTTCTTCGATCTAGAGGTCCTTTTTTCGCAGCTCGCAAACTTGTGAGTTCGTGAGTCGTGACTCCTGACTCTTCCTTGTCAAATCCGCGATACCCGAGATCACGAAATAGGTATAGCCCTTTCTTCCATCAGTGCCCTCCTTGCATGACCGATGACTAGGCTAAGCACTAGATCCTAATGCTGAACTTCCGAATCTCCAACCCATGAAACCACGAATTGGTCAATGAAAGTATGACCTCTGTGTCGGGGAGTATGACACCTGTCCACTCTCAGATGGACAGTCTGGATTATCTTCGAAGCTTCACCACTCGTGAAGTTGAAGGGTTTCTCTTCTTGACCTTTGATGTCCGAATCCCTGATACGAGTGATCTCGCGACACGTGTCCTCCTTCTAACAGACGACTCAGATTCTTTCATGGTGTCGCGACTTTCGACTTTCACAACCTCGCGAATCTTGTGGCAAGGCTTTAGTTCTCCAACTCATGAAACCCCGAGATGCAATTTCGTGAGTGATCCAACGTCCCTTGTTGGTTCGGATCCTACGGTCTGATTCTCCCGAGATTTATACTTGGAAAATGCTTACCGTAACTTCCCTGCTCCTCTGCAAGATTTGACGGCTCTCAGAACTTCATGAATTCTCCATGGAGAATTCCGACCGTCAATTTCCTCCTTGACAATACCTGTGAAATGAACAAAGTATTCTCTTACGGAACTTGTCCTCCTCCAAAACAATGTCATTGTGCCTCCCTCCAATACTTCAAGGCACTGGTTCTCTTTGAGCTTCTCTTCGACAACTAAGAAGGCTCTATCCCTTCTGAGCTTTCTCCACAACTCGATTCTTAAAAAAAAAGACTCCTACACGCACTCCTTGCGGAAATTCTTCAAATACACTCCAAGTATTTGAAATTCTTAGACTCCGTGCACTCTCCTGCGACAACAGTCTTTCAACAGTTTCCTCAGGTTGCAAATTCTAAGACTCTTCTCAGCCTGCGCACACCTTGCACAGCTCCTGTGCTTAACTTGCACTTCTACGAGAATGAGAACTATGTTATCTCTCCTGAGCTTGCAGAGACGAACTCTGACTTCTATCAACGTACACCTTGTGGATAGTTTCACTACACTCCTTGTAGGAAAATTCTTGCTCAAACAGAGAAACAATTGAAACTCATTCTTTACTCTCCCTCTCTTCAGATTTTAGACATTTAATACGAAATCATACATTCACGTATCAAAGCAAATGCATAACAGAGAGTAAACAATCATGAGCATAACATTCAATCATGCATACATAGAAAGTATTTGAATGCCATGATTCTAAATCAAGCTTCATATATTAATCTCAGGACTTCTATACATGGGTTCTTCTACATAGTTTTTTGCTTCTGCTCTCCTATTCTCTCTTCTCATAATAATAATACAACTATACAATGAGGGTGTCTATATCCCGTTTCCCTCCTCACTCTAAAACTGTCTAATATGAGAATTCAAGTCTACCTACTTACATTCATTAACATAAATGCCTCTTAGTCCTTCAGACGAGAGCGGGATGCTCAAGGTCTGATCACAATCTATCAATACGCACTTGCTTAATTTTTACATTTAATTTTGGCGCATCAAACTTCAAAACATTTCAAACAATTCATCATGTGCCCAAAATGCGTTGGTGTGTGCCCCACGCTCGCTTGTTGTTGGCGATGCTCCTGCATCATACTCCCTCGCTTTAAAATTTTCATGGGCTCCTATCCATGAGCTCTCACACGGTTTGTCCATGCTTCTAGATTTCTTCTTCGTTCTCCCAGCTGGCATCTTCAACTGGATGTCCCTTCCACTTGACCAAGTATTCATAGTATTCTTTTCTTCTGGTCCTCTTACTAACTCTTTTGTCTAGTATGATTTCCATCTGTGGCTTCTTTGCAACTGGCATCTGTTTATTCCATTGCACCTCTGGTTGTTCATCACTTGTTCCTACTTCCTCAGCTTTGTAAGGGTACAAATCTGAGACATTGAATATTGGAGAAATTTCGATCCCATCAGGCAATTCAATCTCATAAGCATTTGCCCCAAATTTCTTCAAGACCTTACATGGTTCGATCTTCTTCATGTTCAGTTTGTTATATGTCCCCTTTGGGAGCCTTTCCTTTCTCAGATGTGCCAGAATCAAATCACCAACCTCAAATTGAAGTTGTCTCCTATGTTGATCTGCTCTGCGCTTATACTCTTGGCTTGAGTTTTTCAATTGCTCCTTCACCTGGCTGTGAAGTTCCTTCATTGCTTCTGCGAAATCCTCTGCACTAGCACTCCTAGTTGCATTCTGTTCTAAATCTCTCAATTCTAAAACTCCTCTTGGCTGCATGCCATAAACAATTTGGAACAGACTCTGCCCTGTGCTTCTGTTTATTGAATCATTATAAGAAAATTCTGCCTGTGGCAAAATATTGTCCCACTGACTATGGTTTTCTGTCACCAAGCTCCTCAACAAGTCTCCCAAACTTTTATTCACAACTTCTGTCTATCCATCCGTCTGAGGATGATAAGGTGAACTGAATGATAAGTTTGTTCCCAGCCTTTTCCATAAGGTCCTCCATAAGTGTCCCACGAACTTGGTGTCTCGATCCAAAACTATGCTCCTTGGTAAGCTGTGAAGTCAAATGACTTCTTTGAAAAACAGATTCACAATGTGAGTTGCGTCACTGGTTTTCTGACATGGTATGAAGTGTGCCATCTTAGAAAATCTATCCACCACTACAAATATTGAGTCAAAATATCTTTGTGTTCTTGGCAGCCCCAATATGAAGTCCATGCTTATTGCATCCCACGGCCTGTCAGGTATGGGTAACGGTTGATAAAATCCTGCATTCTGCCTCTTCCCTTTTGAATGCTAACAAATTATACATCTGTCCATGAATCTTTTGATGTCTGTTCTCATTCCTAGCCAAAAATATGACTCGTTTAACTTTGAGAATGTCTTGTCATGACCGAAATGCCTAGCCAATCCTCTGCTATGTTTATCCTTCAACAAATTCTCCCTCATGGAGCATTTTGGAATACAAAGTTGATTACCCTTAAACAATAATCCTTCCTTGATCATGTATTCTGTCCATTGACTTATGTCCCTGAGAATTGGATTCTCAGTTGCTTCATACGCCTCTTTAAAATCTGGATCATCTCTGTACATGTTCCTGAGATCATCAAAACCTAGTGTTTTGACTATGAACTCCTGCAACAACAAACATTTCCTACTCAAAGCATCAACAACTTTGTTAGCAGTTCCAGTAATATGCTTAGTTACAAAAGTAAAGTTCTGCATGTATTCAACCCATTTTGCATGTCTTTGATTCAACTTCTCCTATTGAGTCACAAATTGCAAAGCATGATTGTCACTATATAAGACAAACTCCTTCGGGATTAAATAGTGTCTCCACTTCTTCAATGCCTGAATAATAGCATAGAACTCCTTGTCATACATGGAGTATTTCACTTTTGATTCATTCAACTTCTCGCCGAAGTATGCTATCGACCTATCTTCTTGACTCAAGACTTCCCCTATTGCAAATCCAGTTGCATCACATTTTACTTGAAATGTCTTTTTAAAATCTGACAACACCAGAATTGGTTGTTCCGTGATTTTCTTCTTCAACAAATTGAAGCTTTTCTCAGCCTCTTCTATCCAGTGAAAAGACTTGTGTCTCTTCTTCACTGTGTCCATCATCGGTGCACTAATTCCACTGAAATTCCTGAAGAACTTCTGGTAGAAACTAGCCAATCCATGAAAACTTCTCACCTCAAATATACTCTTTGGTGATGGCCAATTCTTAATTACCTCCACCTTATCTGGATCCATCCTCAATTTATCTGCAGAAATAAGAAAACCCAAATAAATGGGTTATGTCTTCATGAATGAATATTTCTTCATATTTATCAGCAGCTTCTCTTGCTCTAGCCTCTTCATCACTATAGCCAAATGTTTCAGATGTTCTGCCTTTGTTTTACTGAAAATCAGTATGTCATCAAGATACACAATGACAAATTCTCCAATGAAATCCTTCAGGACTTCGTTCATCAACCTCATGAAAGTACTTGGTGTGTTCGTTAAGCCAAATGGCATAACAAGATATTCATACAACCCTTCGTTAGTCTTGAATTCTATCTTACATTCATCACCTTCCCTCATACGAATCTGGTGATATCCACTTTTCAAATCAATCTTCGAAATTTTTTTGGCTCCACTCAAGCAATCCATCAAATCATCCATCGTTGGCAATGGAAATCTATACCTGATGGCTATCTTGTTGATCTCTCTCAAGTCAGTACACATCCTCCAGCCTCCCTCTTTCTTCGGACTGAGCACTGTCGGAACAACACATGGACTCAAGCTTTCTCTAACCAACCCCTTGTCCATTAAATCCTGGACCTGTCTTTTGACTTATTCATTCTCCTACGGTGTCAATCTGTATGCTGATTTGTTTGGTAAACTAGCTCCAGGTATGAGATCAATATAATGACTCACACTTCTGATCGGTGGCAACGAACGAGGTAGTTCGTCCACTACTATGTCAGCAAACTCTTCCAATAGTTTTTGAACCTCTTCTGGTAAATCATCTACCCTTGTACTAGTTAAAACAATTTTAGGCTTTCTGACCACAATGAATTACGGTTCCTCCTTCTTCTTAACCTCAATAAGAAGTTCTTTCCCACTCATGAGAAGTACAGTGTTACTTACTTCAGGCTTCACCTCTTTGTCCTTAATCGGCAACAACATGTGAGTTCTTCCATTCTTCTCTAGGGTGTATGTGTTCTTCCTCCCATCATGAATCACATTTCTGTCATATTTCCACGGTCTACCCAGCAATAGATGACAAACATCCATGGGAATAACATCACAGAGTATTTCATATTTATACCCTCCTATTTTAAATTCAACTAAACATTGCTTAGTGACATTTACCTGATGTCCTTTTTGTAGCCATGAAACTCTGTATGGACTTGGATGTTCAATAGTCTCCAGCTCCAAATTTTCCACCATCTCTGTAGAAATGAGATTATCTGTGCTACCACTGTCCACAATGACTTTGCATACCCTGTCCTTGGTTTTGCAAGAAGTCCAAAAAATACTGTTCCTTTGCACTAGATTCTCCACCTCCTTCTCTGGTGTTAAGAGATCTTTTCACATCATCAACGATCTTCCGCCTTCAACATCCTCTGCCTCAACATTCCGCCTCTGTGCTTTGACAATGTGAGTTTCACCACCTTCTTTCTTTTTGTCTGGACACTCATAAGACTTGTGTCCATTCTTTCCACATGTGAAGCATTTCACCACTCCACCTCTTCCTCTTCCTATACCTCTGGTACGAGGAAAAATGTTTCCATCAACATACTGACCTCTCTGTTCGGTATGATGCCCTCTCTGTGAGCTTCCACCTCTCTCAGTTTTAGTTTGAGGTTTCTTCCACTCTTCCTTGGGTTTCTGATTTCTATCCTGGGTAATTGATTTGCCTCTGGCTTGACTTTTTCCTCGACCTCTTTGACCTTGTTTTTGGCTCAGCTTATCTTCAGCTTTCAGAGCCATCTAATAAGCATCTTCCACCGTTTGGATGGTCATCATTCTTATCTCATTCTGAATGTCGTATCTTAGACCATTCATGTATCTGGCAACTTTTTCATCATCACTTTCGCGATGACCTGCCCTGATGTTCAGCCTGTAGAATTCTTCAGTGTACTCCTTTACTGTCATCAGCTTCTGTCTCAAATTTTGCATTCTCCAAAATAGAGTAATTTGGTAATCCCTGGGAATGTATTTCGCCTTCATATTCGCGATCATCCTATCCCAACTCTTGATTTTCTTGTTTCCCTTACAGCGTCTGTCAGCTTGTAGCTCATCCCACCACAATGATGCATGTCCTTTCAATCTTGTGACAACATGTTTGACCTTTTTGTCTTCCTTGACATCTTCATAGTCAAAATATGTGTCCAGAGCTCTAATCCAGTCTTGAAGCTCTTTCACATCTAGGTTTCCTTCATATACTGGAATATCCATTTTTGCCTTAGCACCCATTCTTGCAACAGCCCTAATCAGGCATTCATTTGCTGCATCTTCTGTTGTGACTTCTTCTCCTTCATGTCCAGCTTCATCTTCACTTTCAGAATCACTGACATCTCCAACACCGGCTATGCGCCTCTGTGCTGTCTCCATGTCCTCAAGTTTGGCATGTATGTCATGCATCTCTCTTTCCATGGTTGGATTTAGCACCTGCCTACCCCTTCCTCTTGGAATTTCCCTTTCCTCTGGCGGATTGAATGTTTGCCTGTCTCTTCTTCTCGGTGGCATGGCTGAGATTTCTTTCTCTCTTTCCCTGTCTGAAGTATATAAATAGAGTCAAGATCTAATACCACAACTGGCGTAGACCTATCGGCCCTCGGGACCGAGATCTGCTCACAGGATCGTTCTTTAACCCCTTTGAGCCAAGTCGGCTCTATTGGATTCCCTACTGGAATCTCCTTTCTTCGATCCACAGGTCCTTTTCTCGCAGCTCACAATCTTGTGAGTTCGCGAGTCGTGACTCCCAACTCTTCCTTCTCAAATCTGCGATACCCAAGATCGCGAAATAGGTATAGCCCTTTCTTCCGTCAGCCCCCTCCTTGCGCGACTGTCCGCTAGCCTAAGCACTAGCACTTCTCACCTCTCACGCCTTCGCGAGTTCAAAGGTCCAACCTTGGCACCTTTCTTTCTCGAAACCCCGAGAGGCGATATTGACTTTTCTCCTCTTGTTCTCGCTACTCGCGACTTCACGAGTCGAAGGCTCGAACTTTAGTTCTCTTACCTCTCGAGTCCCTGAGACGCGAGAGGTCAATGGGGTGTTCACTCCTCCAAATGCATGACATGTGTCCGTCGGTCTACTTCCCGGGCCCACCTTGTGGTTCTGCCACGTGTTTCTTCCGTGCCTCAGCTCTCGACACTTCACGAATTTTTCAATTGAAAGTAACTCCTCTCAACCTCCGAACCCCCAAACACGACAAATGCGATGGGGTTCCTGATCCAACGGTCCTCCCGTGACCTGGATCCGACGACTATCCTCTCTCCTCGTGAGTTCACCACTCGCGACTTGGAGCACTAAACCCTTGGGCTCTCACCTTGCGAACCTCTAAGTTCGCGAGATCCCTAGATCTATGCCAGCTATCCTCCTCCTAACAGACGGTTGCGATTTTCTCGTGGTTTTGTGACTTCGGAACTTTCGGGACAAGAGTCTCGACCTCTTACCCTTCGATATGCTGAAATGGCGAAATTCCAACACGTCATCTACGTGGGTCCCACGATGGAACTTACCGCCTTTTTGGAATTTTGGACTTCGTGACTTCACGAATCCTAATGCTGAACTTCCGAATATCCAACCCACGAAACCCTGAATTGGTCAATGAAGGTTTGACCTCCATGTCGGTGAGTATGCCACCTGTCCACTCTCAGATGGACGGTTCGGATTATCTTCATATCTTCGCAACTCGCGAATTTGAAGGGTTTCTCTTCTTGACCTTTGATGTCCGAATCCCCGATACGGGTGATCTCGCGACACGTGTCCTCCTTCTAATAGACGGCTCGGATTCTTTCGTGGTGTCGCGAATTTCGCCTTTCGCAACCTCATGAATCTTGTGGTAAGGCTTTAGTTCTCCAACTCACAAAACCCCGAGATGTGATTTCGTGAGTGATCCAATGTCCCTTGTTGGTTCGGATCCTACGGTCTGATTCTCCTGAGATTTACACTTGGAAAATGGTTACCGTAACTTCCCTGCTCCTCTACAAGATCTGACGGCTCTCGAAACTTCATGAATTCTCCACGGAGAATTCTGACCGTCAATTTCCTCCTTGACAATACCTACGAAATGAACAAAGTGTTCTCTTACGGAACTTGTCCTCCTGCAAAACAATGTCGCTGCGCCTCCCTCCAATACTTCAAGGCACTGGTTCTCTTTGATCTTCTCTTTGACAACTTCGAAGACTCTATCCCTTCTAATATTTCTCCACAACTCGAGTCTTCAAAAAAAAGACTCATGCATGCACTCCTTGCAGCAATTCTTCAAATACACTCCAAGTATTTGAAATTCTTAGACTCTGTGCACTCTCCTGCGACAACAGTCTTTCAATAGTTTCCTCAGGCTGCAAATTCCGAGACTCTTCTCGGATTGTGCACACCTTGCACAACTCCTGTGCTTAACTTGCACTTCTACGAGAATGAGAACTATGTTATCTCTCCTGAGCTTCCAGAGACGAACTCTAACTTCTGTCAACGCACACCTTGCGGATAGTTTCACTGCACTCCTTCCAGGAAAATTCTTGCTGAGACAAAGAAACAATTGAAACTCATTCTTTACTCTCCCTCTCTTTAGATTTCAGACATTTAATACGAAATCATACATTCACACATCAAAGCAAATGCATAACAAATAGTAAACAATCATGAGCATAACATTCAATTGTGCATACACAGAAAGTATTTGAACGCCATGATTTTGAATCAAGATTCATATATTAATCTCAGGACTTCTATACATGGGTTCTTCTACACAGTTTTTTGCTTCTGCTCTCCTATGCTCTCTTCTCATAATAATAATACAACTATACAATGAGGGTGTCTATATCCCGTTTCCCTCCTCACTCTAAAACTATCTAATCTGAGAATTCAAGTCTACCTACTTACATTCATTAACATAAATGCCTCTTAGTCCTTTAGACAAGAGCGGAACGCTCAAGGTCTGATCACAATCTATTAGTATGCTCTTTCTTAATTATTACATTTAAGTTTGGCACATCAAACTTCAAAACGTTTCAAACAATTCATCATGTGCCCAAAATGCGTTGGTGTGTGCCCCATGCTCGCTTGTTGTTGGCGATGCTCCTGCATCAACAAGTGATGTACGAAAGTTGACTGTGTGTTGATGTGGCACTAACTATGTAACATATGGGCCAATAGGAGCATGACACATGGACCAATGAGATGGTGCCACGTAATGCTAATAATTTTCCCAATATGGCCTTATCCAAAAATTTGTTGGGTCGATGGGAATCGAACTCTTGACCTCTAGTATATGGTTCCATTGGTTTAACCAATAGAGTAACAACAACAATTAATGTAACTATTCGCACATTCTATAAGTAAATCATCATTATAATGATACACTAAAAATGGGCATCATCTAGGGTCGACCTCGAGACCTTCAAACCAATGACCCAATGTTTAATCAAAGTACTCTGGCCATTTCACCATGTGGGGGCCTTTATTACCGCCCACCAATTAAATGCATTTAACCATAAATCCATATCATATACGGGGTTGGGTGGGGTTCGACCCCTTGAATTCCCCTATTTAAACCATCTCTTGAACCAATGCACGAGACATGGAACTTCATTCCAAAGAGTGGAACAGTTGAATCAAAATTTGTGCCAACAGGTGCTAAGATTTTGATTGTGCATCTTTTTTGATGCCATAGAATTCCTTGAGAAATTTATAGCGTATTTATACTCATTTTTCTCATAATTTCGAGAGGAATTTAGTGGTGATCTATGTTTCTGGAGTAACAATTTTAGAAGGTCATTGTAAGAACACAAGTTAAATCCATTATTTTATCAAACATTTGAGCACTAATAGAGAGTTCTCTCATTTGGAAGTGGCCCCATAGACATATGCCAATATGGGTGAACTCTGTTATCAACTTGTGTAATGTGTCGTGTTCTTGTGGTTTCTATCTCACTCGGTTTCTTGCGAGTTATTTGTCATTATTGAGTTTTTGGATAATGAAGTGAATTCATATGTTTTTTTTCAAATAGTCAAGATGATCTTGATTTTTTGAATCAGGTTGGATGTTAATGCATATTTAAGAAAAAATTTAACATCTAAGGATTTTTGGATCAATTTGGTATTAGAGAAGGTTTTGAAAAGTGTTTTCAAGTGAATTCTTATGAGGTCCAAATCCAAGGTAGGTGAAATCATGCTTGAATACTTCAACCCATAAATTCAAAGAGAATTTCGGAAAAGAGGAATGACATCCAAAGGAAGAGAAAATACTATAATGAGATTTTAGTCTTTGACGGAGGAATTTCTCAAGATGAAGAGAATGTTGGAAGACTTGCATCGTAAGGCTCAAGGAGGAGTTGAAGCATCGATAAACAATGAAGGATAAGAAGGAGAGGATAAGGAGGAGATGAAAAACCTCTAGAATTTCATTCATCCCCATCATCATCATAATCATCATCATCATTGTCGTCGTTGTATTCTTTTGATGAGAGTGAACATTCTCCTCATAAGAAGAATCCTTCTCATTATCATGATTTTCCTTTATTAAAGTTATATGTAATGTTTGATTTTTCAATTTATGATGGAGATTTGAATACAAAGAAATTGGAAAATTGTATCAAACAAATTGAATTATATTGCAGGGTATAGAAAATCATAGGTGACGCTACAAAAATATAGTTAGATACTCTTCGTCCAGGAAACAACACTTTGATATGGTGGGAGAGTAAGACACAAACTGATCTCTTCCAATAGGGTAAATTAATTTCTTCTTGGGATGAATTTAATACTGCATTAAGAATTTTTTTTTATCCATTGGCTTATATGCAAACGAAAATAATAATTTGGCAACATCTAAGACAAGGAAAAGGGAAAATTGTTCAATTATATACATAGGAATTTAAGAAAAAAGTATTATCTTTGGGAATTCCATTATATACTTGTGATATTATTATTAAATATATTGGTGGTATGCATTCATATCTTTGACATACTATATATATGTTTAACCCTACTAATATTGACAAAGTGTCAGTACAATCTACTCATTTGGAATCTAGCAAGGGAAAGCATGTGTTTGAATATAAGAATCCATACAAATTCGAGAAGCATTCGAAGGGAAAAAGGAAAAGTAGTAAGTCAAATAAAATGAATAAAGTTGAATAGAAGCCTAGATGTTCTCACTGGAAGAGGAAAGGACATGAGTAGAAAGAATGTTGGAAGTTGCATGCAAAGTTGTGACCAGACAAGTTCTAGGACAAGGGAAAACAAAACAATGTTGCAACAACTCAACAAGATCTGGGATCAAATTTAGGAGACAAAAATAAAATCAAAACAATGGGAAGTAAAGGTATATCAATTGATAGTTATAGTTCTTTAGTTCAATCTGCTAAATTGGAAAGTGTTCTTAATCAAAAGAAACAAAGTGAGTTTTTCCATGTAAGGGTTATAATGAAGCATACAAAGATAGATACTTTGTTTGAAAGTGGATCTCAAGTGAATTTAATATCTGAAGCAATTGTTGAGAAGTTGGGTTTGAATACCACACCTCATGTGAAACCATATCCATTAGGTTGGGTGTGTGAGGATGCTAAGTTGTAGGTAACTAAACAATGTAAAATCCGATTTGCAATTACTTCCAAGTTCATTGATCAGGATGATTTGGATGTGGTGCCACTTGAAAACAAATAACATATTTTCAAAGATGGGATTGAATATATTGTTAGATCTCACCATATTAAAGCTAATGTTTCTTTAGTGAGAAGAGGAAAAATTAAGAGATTTGTAAGTGCTAGTGTTGTTGGGAAATACTACCCTACGGAGTAACAAGCTAGGGCTGAATTTGTACGCAGATAATGACCTTAAAGAAATTACCTTTAACCTATCACCCCAATACTCAAACCCTTTTTCACATACAAGCATGGAAAATACCTACTAACCTTTTTTTATCGATGTTTGATGTAGATCCTCCATTGCGATTTATCCGTTTGCTTTCGCTGCTCCTTCCAAAAACAATCCTGCAATCAAGACAAAACACTACGCATGCATGCTATCTACCTAAGGATGAGAGATTAAGCATAAATCAAATAAAATATATATCGCTCGTGTATTGGGACAGGAAAAGTATTCTTTTATTAATCTCAAGATGAATCAACTTACAACAATGATAGAGACCGGCCACCATTCCTCGATCCTGATCCTGGGCTCCTCCTCTTCTTTGTCCTCCAATTGCTTTGCTTGAATTCTTCTTAGGCTTGAGGAAAGGCTAAAGTGTTGGGACAAATGGATTCGGCAATTGGGTAGAGTTTCTTTGCTATCTTTTTCCTCCTTCCAAATAGTACCCCTACCCCTTCTTTTATAGGCTAGAAGGAGCTAGGGTTTTGGACAAACTCTCGACCATGCATGGCTGGGAGTTTTAGTTAATTGACCCAAAGCTTTTTGTCCCATCGGCAAATTTCCTATTTTTGTGCTTTATTAGGTAAACGCGGGCTGTAGTAGGCCAGCCAGCGTTTCAACGCGTGCAATAGTAGGCCTGCCAGCATTCCAACGCGTGCAGTAGTGAGTTAGGGCGCGTTTCACTTGATTTAAGAGGATTTTTAAGAGTTTGTTCAGTATGGCTTTGGCAAGGAAGGGGTATGAGTTGGCATGATGCTAGGTAAGCATGTATGGTGCAACTTAGGGTTATAACAGATGCCCCCTAATGTGTGAGGTCAGAAGAGCATCTGATGGCCGAAATACATTACCAATTCTTTACCAATTTGTACTGATATGCTGAATGAGTGAGCCCAGGAATCAGGAATCAGGAGGTGCCATCTGCAAAAAATATCAAATGTCTCACCGAGGCGGGCATACCCATGTTCGGGATAAAATAGAACCATGGATACCAATCAAATACACTATAGATCCATGTCAAATAACTATAAAGAGTAGCCGTGAACAATACACAGCGGAGCTACATCTCGAAATCAGAAAGATATACATAGAATGTATCCATCTCCCAGAAGTTGATTCAGCCTGATGGCTGTACTTCAGAGCTCGAGAAACAACTTCAAAGTCTTCTAAAACTTGGGTAGGAGTGTAATATGAGTGTACGATTGCACTACCCAGAGGTCTTCGACGGCTCGTCGGTTATGGACTTGATAATCTTGATGATCAGACTGAAGGCTTCAGTGATTTCGAACAAAGACTTGATTGGACGTTCAGAATGGCCGGGTATGAGGACAAGAGACATATTGCAGAGGGGCTGACTCAAGCTTAGTGACAAACTTCCCTTGGATAATAGCACGACAAGTGATAAGACTTAGGCAACATATCTATTAATCATAAGTCTACGAAGCAGGAGGCAACGCAAACTCTCCATATGTTTGGAAGAGTAACCAAATGGTGGAGGACACAACTCTATATAATGAGCAAAGCTTCCTAAGGTCGTACTACATCCCATAGTATGATGAATCAAACAGATAGATGTGCTTTATCCAAGGGCGACTCATGATGCTGCCAATAAAGAAAATACTTTTCCCATCCTCTTTTTGGGGTATATTTGATTTTTTTTTGTTCTTTTTGATGATTTTGAAAGAATAAAGGAATATTATGTTACAATGGAGGAACGAGCACAACAAACATACAAGCTCAAGGCACAAGGACAAGACTGATGTTCTAGGAAATGATACTTGGGAAAAATCCTCCAGTGGCCAAAGGTGTTAAGACGCAAAGGAAAACTGTTACTAGGCTGATGGGTAAAGGATGCAAATGCAGTTGATAGAACACACAATGGTAACGTCCTTCGATGTAAGTTTAACGAGCCCAAAGAAGGGAAGCTCGGTGATTTTTCATATTTAGAGAGTCTGAAAAAACATAAAAGGAAACTCCATTGGGGTACCTTTTTCGTCAATAGTCTAGTCGGTTTGAAAAAGGGATAAACTAGCACTGACTAGACGTCAATTCAAAACCATTTTAACAAGTGTGAAAAGGACAAGATCACTTGGCTATTTTTTCACTTTTAAGGAGTCTGAAAAAAGCTTAACTATGGACTCCGTCAGGAATGTTCTTCTGGACCAGTTTAACGAGTGTGAAAGAATAAGGTCACTCGATGATCTTTTCAATTTTAGGGAGTCTGAAAAGAGCTTAACTATGGACTCCGGGGGGGTTTCTTTTTCGTAAATTTAGTCCCTCAAGCCCGAAAAAGGAATAAAATTATACCTGAGGATACTCTTCTAAAGAATTGACATTCAATAGAGTATTCCTTTGTTCGTACAGTTGACCATCCAGACCGAAAAAGGGGTAAACTACCGCCGGACAGACGTGACTTCAAATTTCAGTTTAACGAGCGTGAAAGGTCACAAGATCGCTCGACAATCTTTTCATGTTTAGAGGGTCTGAAAAGGGCTTAAAAGGAGACTTGTTATGTTTTGGGAGTCCGGAGGGTAAGACAAAGAGTGAAAAAGACCCATGCAAATGAGGCTTGAACTCATATTCAGGAAATACTATACGGACTCCCGAGCCTACTATGTTGTTAGAAACGGCATGGACACCATAATGCAACCAGGAACTACCTAGGGCATCCATGTTTTGGTAAGCTCTACCACCAAGTTGCGACACTTCTAGAGTAGATATGATGGTTCCGTGTCACAACCGAATGGGATCGATCCTATATCATAATAACAAAAGGCAACGAGATGCAACAGTTGGGATGAAATCCTACCCTATATGCTCAAGTTGAATTTTGAATTTTTTTTTGTGGATCGTCAATATATTTTTTTATTTTTTATTTTTTTCTGAAACTCAATGAAAATTGTCCCAATACTTGGTCAAATTCCTCCCATATAACTCCTGAACCACTCAAAATGGTTTTTGGTATAAAGAAACTGATAAAAGGGCCCAAAACAGTGACAAAAAGAGGCCAAAAACTCTATAAGTAGAAGCTGGCAGCTCATTATCACCATTGCTGATTTGGAAATTGACTCTGGGACCAAAAGACCCCCTTTGCCAAAGATCGTGATTTCGGGAGCTACAGTGGACGAAACGGACTTCTGCTTGGACCAAGTAAGTACAAACTCCCTTATCTGGCATTTCAATACTTCATTTGTTGTTTGTATTTGAGTTTGGGGGTGGGCGTCGACCTCAAAGAGGTCGGCCCTAGGCAAACGCGGGCTATCTAGGGACAGCCCATGGGTACCCACACGCAGAGCCAAAGATGCACGCGGGTACCCGCGACTGTCGCCTCGACAGCCCGCAGGTGCCCCCCACGTGATGGAAAAGTTGATTGAACTAAGAATTAACTCCCCCTCTTTTGCCTTGTGGTTTTGGCAGGATGTATGTTCAGTGGAGGGAGAGGGAGCACGAGGCCGCCAATGAGTTAGTGGTTGTAGATCCGAACGTTATGGCCGTGTTGACACAGTGTGGCTTAGTAAAATTCATTTTGTGTCTGTTTATGCGTGCTCAACCCCGGCTACTGAATGCCTTGGTTGATTATTGGCACCCAGATGCAGAGGCCTTTATGATAGAGGGGCAATCCTTGGTGCCCACCACCGAGGATATCTACTTTTTGATGGGCCTCTCGAGGAGAGGGGAACCCGTTAACTTTCATACTTTTCCTGTGGGGCCGAGCAAAGTCTCGAAATTGATAGAGGAGTACTGTGAGGCTGGGACTGATCAGAGATCTTCCTCGGTTCCCGTGAGTAGGATTACCAGCCTCGCCCTCCAGACCATTTTATCGCTCATTGGGCGGATTACTGGCTCTGCGACCGTGCATCAGGCTTCGCGTGCACAGATGAACTATGCAATTCAGTGCATGAATGCACACATTTTTGACTGGAGTACCACACTACTAGCAAGAATGACAGGTCAGTTGACAGCTTGTAGACAACGGACACACAGGAACTTTGTGTTTGGGACTATCCTGTGTTCGTTTTTCTTCGAGAGAGTTCCATGCTTTAGTCCTCGGTTGACAGTATGAGGACATCTGGCTACTTTCCCCGCAGTGTGCAGATGGGCAGCGTTGCTGCCGCGACAGGGTGGTGGAAGGACCATAGAGGCCTTCAATGATGAATTTTTTGCCTGGCTGTCATGGCAGATCCCTTCTATTGAGGATTACCCATATGCAGGGATCGATTTTTCCAGAGATCCAGTGATACCAGTGCCTCCTGGTGAGGAGTGAGGGGAGATGGGTAAGTCTCCACCTATCTAGTTTTTTTTGTTTGCATATGTAATTTTTATGTCTTTTTGATATATATATCATGTTTTTGTATACCAGAGTTTTTGATGGGTGAACGTTCATTGCATGCAGATGTGGGACCCGTGCGACCTGCCGACTATGCACGGAACAGGTGTCGCCCATGGCCAGAAGCCGCAGCTGCCGCCGCTGGAGGAGCAACAGTAGCCGGGAACCTCCTAGCAGGAGAGGCCGAGAGAGTCTTGAGATGGATTGAGCGGAACTTTACTTCGCTTACTCGCACAGTTCAAATGGTAGAGATAGAGGACTTGCCGCCCTCCATGAAGAACTATATTGTGGGAGTACCTCGGACATGGGTCCGATTGTTTAGATGTTTAGGCCAGGCTGTACATGATTATAAAAGGACCCATAGGCCCTAAACAGACTTCAGACTTTTATGTGCCTCGAGCACTGATATGTATATATTTTTTGAGGGCATAAGTCCCAGTGACTCGTTATTGTTCCCACTTTTTGAGGCGCTTGTGCCCATCTATGTACTCTCATGATTTTATGATGTTTATATATGGTTTTTATTTATTTTTTGTGTCTTATGGATTATGTGTACAAAAATGTATTTACATGTGTATGATCATGATCTTTTTATATGTGAGAAAGATGCCAATCTAAAATGTGATTAGCTAGAGTATTTGTGATTTGATTTAGACTCCTAGGAACATGAAAATATGTAATATAATCAAAGTTTCATTCCAAGAGATGTACCCTAAGGAATCGTTGGTGTAGATTCAGGTCATGAACCCGGTATACTCTGTTTAGCTGCGACACAATCAGTTGAGCGTCTAGATAGACCCGGAGACGAGAGATACCCAATGACAGAGCGTCACGAAGCAACTCAGTAACTACACTGTACTCAGCAACATTATTTTTGGTGTCGCCTAAGCATATCCCTCGGGAAGATAACAACTGGCCATGTGGTGTAAATATTACCCATGCTGCGGAGGCAAGCCTCCGCATGTGTCGACTAGCACCGTCCGCATACCCAATGAACACCTCGGACTCATGTGACATCTGCCATAGTGACAAAAGATAACATCAATGACACGTCCATAACATGTTTTTCAAAAGAAACGTAAAAAGGTAATAGCACAAAGACTATACATATGTTACAAAACGTTACCCACAGTGACCTTTCTATGAGTAATACTTCTTGAGGTAGAGCCCATTTCTAGGCTCCGCCAAATCATTCCCTTCAAAATCGACCAAACGATAAGTGCCCTTTTTTAAAACCTCCTTAACAATGAAGGGTCCGAACCACATGGGTTTAAACTTTCCTGCCCACAGGGGGTCCTTATCTTGGTCATAGACCAAGACAAGGTCACCCTCAGAAAAAATCCGAGGACGAACGGACCTATCATATTGACACTTGACCTTATGTTTATGAGCCTCATTGGCCAGGGCTGCATCGCGACGCTGCTCATCAAGCTGCTAAAGGTGTACTAACCGCTCTTCAAGAGGAGAAGTGTCTGGCAATAACTGTACTGCCAATTTCAGAGATGGAATTTGACATTCGATGGGCAAGAATGCTTCCAGCCCGTAAACGAGTTGGAAAGGTGAGAAACTGGTTGCAGTCTTAACTGATGTTCGGTAAGCCCATAATGCCGAGTATAACATCAAATGCCAGTTTGACTTGGCTGAGTTGATAGTTCGTTGTAGAATTTCCTTAAGGGTTTTGTTTACAACTTCCACCTGCCCATTGGCTTGGGGGTAGTAAGGTGATGAATGTTCTTGTCGTAACCCAAGCTTTGATGTTAATTCGGACATCATTTGGTTCTGAAAGTGACTGCCATGGTCAGTGAAAATTTCTCTCGGGACGCCGAACCTTGCTATAATATGGTTGAATAAGAAGAGAGATGCAGTCTCTCCATCATCTTTAAACGTTGGCATAGCTTCGACCCATTTAGTGAAATAGTCGACAACTACGATGATATAGCGGTGCCCCCTTGCTGACGGGGGGTTGCATGTAGTGTAATCAATCCCCCACTTCGTGAAGGGACCAACTGTGATGACAGGAAACATAGGAGTGGGATGTGCCCTCATCTTTCGTGAGAAGATTTGGCACGGATGGCACTTCTTGACCGACTCAATACAATCTTTGATAAGTGTGGGCCAGAAGTAACCTGCTCGTAAAATCTTTTGGGCTGTTGCCAACCCAGATAAGTGACCGCCACAAGCTCCTGTATGAAAATCGTTGAGCACTATGACGGCCTCCTCATGAGTGAGACATCGACGCAAGACGCAATCTACACCTCTCCGATACAACGTATCATCAAGTATGAGATAGGTCTTAGCCTGATGGCGTATCCGTCAATGCTCATCACGAGAAGCAGAGGTGGGGCACTTCAAAGTCTGGAGATAGATCAGTATATCTCTGTACCAGGGGTCTGACGATTCAATCAAAAACATATCCCCCCGAATAGGCGATTCCTTAGGCACAACGTCACCTGACTCAACCGGAAGTTCAGAAATAAGTTCTGTGAAGACCAATGACTTCTTGGACTTTGCTGAAATGAAGTCTAAGTAAAATTCTTGGAGGATAACCATCCATATACTGATTTTCCCACTGATAACTCATCGTGTCAACATGTACTAGAATGGACTCACGACGACAACGGCGGTGGTCTTGCGAAACTGAACATAGTGACGGAAACGTTGAACAACATGAACTGCTGCCAACGCAAGTTTTTCTAGATGGGAATAATTAAGTTCTAGTCCTACGAGGCCTCGGCTCAGGTAATAGATCACGTATTCGGAAAATGAATCATCTTCCTGAACTAAAACCATGCCAATAGTTGACTCTATGGCAGCCAGATATAATAGGAAATCCTTGTTATAATTCGGTGGCTGTAGCAGAGGTGCGGTTGTAAGGGCATGTTTTAATGCGTCGAAAGAGCGTTGAGCGGCTTCGTCCCAGAAAAAGGGAACATATTTCTTCAATAAACGCATAAAGCCCTTGGTGAGTTTGGCATAGTTGGCGATGAAGCATCGTAAGAAGTTCGCCTTGCCTTGAAGACTTTGAAGTTGTAAGATTGTGCGTGGGGGGGGCCAACTGGACTATTACCTCCACCTTAAGAGGATCCACCATGATCCCTATGGTTGATACGATGAAACCTAACAGACGTCCTGACGTGTCGCAAAAGCTGCACTTGTTGGGATTCAAGCGAATCCTGAAGTAGCGACAACGTTCGAAGATTAGTCGGAGGTGCATAGGATGATACTTTCACTTGCGAGAGCATGATGCTAAATCATCTAGATACGCCTCGACTATATGTTTGAGGTCATGAAACACAAAAGACATGGCCCGTTGGAAAGTGGCTCCAGCGTTCTTAAGACCAAAAGGCATTTTACGATAGGCGAACGTACCCCACGGACAAATGAATGTCGTTTTGTGTTGGTCCTCAGGTTTGATTTGGATTTGATTATAGCCTGAAAAACCATCCATGAATGAAAAGTATTCACAACCGGCACATTCATCAATGATCTAGTCAATGAATGGGGTTGGATAATTATCTTTCGGACATGCCTTGTTCAAATCACGGAAATCAGTACATACGCGAATCGTGCCTTCTTTTTTATCGACCGGCACGGGGTTTGACACCCATTGAGTCAAATGTATAGGGTAAATGAACCCTGCCTTAAGCAATTTCTCAACCTCAGCCTTGATGGTTGCTGCTTTCTTAGGATTAACTGGATGAAGTTTTTGTCGAACAGGCTTAGCATCAGGATACGTTGTGATTTCATGTTCAACTATCTTTGGATCGATGCTTGGCATTTCCTCGTAAGACCAGGCAAAAACGTCGCAGAATTCTTTGAAAAGACCCGTGTAAATCTGAATCTCTTCGGGGGAGCAATCCGCTCCAACTAAAACATTCTCCACAATGTCAGGGTTTCAGGAGATATCAATAGGTATAGTTTCAGTGATAGTCACCATATTCCCCTCAGCATAAATTTCCTGTGTAGCTAAGAGGTTAATAGGACACGGCTGATCTCCCGCCATGGTGGTAGTGAATTCTCCTGCATCAATTCGGTGTAATGCTGGGAGGAAATATGATTTGTGATGAAGATCATCCCAAGGTTTGTCCGGACTAGTCATTGCTTCGATTACAGCTTCGTCAGAAGGAAAGACTAAGTCTAACGAATCGGTGGTAGCAAGAGAACCGTGAGCCCAGATTGGCTCTAGAAGTGGATCCAAATCTGGTGAGGGAGTCAGATCAAGAGTAGCTGAAGCTTGTTGGACTAAGGAGTACACTACTTCAATAGCCGACAAGGGCATGGACATACCAAAGTTCCCTGTCTCATCCATCGTGTCTGATGGGGAAGGAAGCATCCACGGATCCTCAAAGTAAGTCGTGCAGAACGACGCAACATGAAAAATCTCAGCCTTGTGGTGAGTCGATATAAACTTGAAATCGCCATGAGGAGGTGGGTAATCAAAAGTACCCATCAAAGATGGGCACAAACCAACTCCTACGTTAATGACACCGTCTTGAGGATTATCTATCATGGGAACCGTGGATGCCCCCAAGGCTGGGTCAGGTCTCGAGAAGGACAATTGATCAATGGTCACTATCTAGCCTTCATGTGGGAACAATAAGACTCAGAAAATTGTAGCGACCACAGCTTGCATAGCATAAGTCCAACTATGACCTAACAAGAGATTGTAGTCGAGGGGGGCATCGACTACCTCTACTTCGACGCACGCGGTCTTTCCTCCTAACTGCACAGGGAAAGAAGGAATGATGCCATGTGGTCAGAAAGAACGACCATCGAACGTAGTGAGGAGAGTAGGTGATGGAGACAACTCGGGCTGACCAAGAAGAGATGGGGTCTCGGCTTCTTTACCCTTCTCAGAGGTTCTTGGTTTACTATAGTCGTGTGCTCTAGTCGTGATTAAATCATCACCCCTAACCATATATACATTCGCGGAAGAGGAATTATTTGGAGGAGGGAAGTTTTCCTGGCTGCCCCCTTCGGCACTTGTAGAGGCTTGAGTTAAATTTTGCCCATGTTGAAAGGGATTAGTCAACACAGCTTGTTGTTGCTGTGTGACAAACTTCTGGGCCTCCGCAAGTCGAGGACATAAATGGGTCAGGTGGTCTTCCGCGCACAAGTTGCATGGATACCTCGCCTTACTCTTTTCCGTGGTGCCCTCACCAGCATTATTAGTGGGTTTTTTATCCCCCTTACCCTTCTTGTGTTGTTTTTTCTTCCTTTCAGGCTGCTGGGTGGCCTTTGGGTTAGTCGTCTGCACGGAGTGTACTTTCGACGTTTGGGTAGGAGGAGAAGCCAAAGCAGTAGTCTGGCTGGCCGCTGAGTGTTGTATAGATAACTGTTGCAATTGTTTAGTTAATTGCTCAGCGGGCTTAGTTTGTGCGGAACCAACAATACCATCGGCATGTGGTCCAGCTCTCTTTCTAGTTTTATCCAGTATTGACCATGGTGCATTCGGCAGGATGTTGTACAATAAACTAGACTGAGAATAGATAAGCTCAAATTATTGAGCCCTCATGATGGCATCTTCCTCGGAGAAAACCCCTAAAGTCGTGATGTCTTTGGATAACTGCGGAACTAAAGACTTAAGGAACCACTCAAGCAGGAATGCTGGTGGGACGGGTACCTTGATTAGACTTTTTCAGTGTCTCCACTCTCGGATATGATCCGAGATATGGTCTGTTGTCGTCTGTTCGAAATTGGCTAGCAACTCAGTGCCAATGTCGTATCTCACAGGTAACTGGAAATGGTTAAGGAAGGCTATAGCCAGTTCGCCAAAAGAAGAATGTCATGAGCGATCAAGCTCGATGTACCATTTCGTGGCACTCCCGATGAGAGTGCGTTGAAACAATCGCAACTGGACGGAGTCATCTTTCAGTGAGTTAGATGAACACCAAAGATGGAAAGTAGTCACGTGATCACCTGGATCTTCGTTAGGCTTGGCCTCAAACTTTGGAATGTCTGAAGGCAACTTCGTTGGCATAGGAGGCCAATGCGGATCATGACAGATAGGATCATTTAATAACCATGTCAAATATAGCAAGTGTAATGTTGCCAAGAATGGTAGTTTAGGTTGCTGCTGATAGCCTAGAAAAAAGGGTCCTAGAGTTTGACTGGCACCAGGTTGCCAGGAAAAGTTTTGCTGCTGGCCCGGATTCTGGTAGAAACCATGGCCCTGACCAGCGTAAGGATTCTACATCTGAGGAGACATCATTGGCTGATTCCCCATAAAGGACAGAGGATGTTGGGCATTCATTGTGTTTGAAAGACATTGGGATGGATTACCCCATGTCGGTCCTGATGGGATAGGCATAGACGTCTGTCCGGGGTTTCATTGACTGTGGAAAGAATTACCCCAGAACGACATTCCAGAGGAAGGAACGGATCCTTGTCCTGAGTTCCAAGGTCTTGGTATATGTGCCCCCGGCGCAGGAATAGTACCCTGCACTGGAGTAGACTATCCAAAAATGGGAGTGCCCCCAGATGGGAAAGTAGTGGATGCGAAAGTGTTGTTACCAAACGTCCCGTTCCAAACAAACGGTGACGAACCTACCGGTTGAGTTTGCGCAGGTGTTCCTTGACTCCCGGCTCCAAATGAACTCGTGTGTGCAGGTTGCCCGGCGGACTGCTGATGCAATCCACCAAGCGAAGGGGACGAAGGAGAGATATGACCTCCAGCGTAAGAAAAAACATTGAAAGGGACAGGAATGCCCCCAAGTTGACCTTGCAGAGGAGCGTTAGAGCTACCTGCCCCTAGACCCAAAGTCTGTAAAGTGGAGTAAGTGAGTGCAGGACTTGTACCTGAACTAGGCATACCGTATGAAAATGGAGGGCCTGTCACACTAGGTGTGAAAGGAGGTGTGGCCACTGCGATAGATGGGGTCGGTCCATTGTGTGACGTAGTTGCGGCCGAGACCATGGTGGCCCGGACCATCAACAAAGGCAAGTTAGGAGAAGCTTCTCCTGTGGTAGCAACGGTGATGGGAATGGAAGAATTCCTAGAGGAAGTAACAAGGTTTGTGGCCATAGCTGTGTGAGGCACTGACAGGCGTTCGTAAAATTGAATTGGCACAATAACTTGCGGCCAAGTATCAGTGTTTGAGGTTTCAACCAAACCAAGATTGGTGGTCGATTCCTTCGATAGGTGTTCGGGCTCAATGGTTGGTAACCCGGTTGCTTCGAAAGACCCTTGTTGGTCTAGCTTCCGCCTCAATGGTGGCGGGGGTGGCTCTAGTATAATCGGCGGCAGGCCCAGAAGCCTTTGTGACCAGTAGAGCTCTGAATCCTCCACTGTGTGAGAATATTCATGACACGCTAAGGTATTCTACACAAACAAATAGTAACACACACTAAAAGAAGCCCCTATGAGATAAGACCAGCAATCACTAACTATTTTGAAGAATAGTTACAACAACCAACACTAGAGCAACTTACCAGTGCAAGTGCAACTCGAATACGGAAGCACCCTCCGGGTATAATCTGCAAAGCGTGGCTCGATGTCTGTCCTAGGTACCGCGGTATACCCCCGCAGTCACCCATGTATGTCCCTAGAAAATATTGGCAACTAGTTTGCCAACATGCGAACAGTCACCAGGTGGGTATAGTCGATAGTCGGGTAGACCACAATGAGCAGGGTATCAAGCCCGAAACCTGTCAAGGGTATCGAGAGAAAATGGTCCGAAAGACAACTGAGGACCTCGAATGGATTCGAGACCCATGAAGCCCTGTGGAAAATTCAAACGATGGAATCCCTTAACAAATCCTCGATATGTGTTCTCCACTACGCTCGATCCGGCTTTGGAGGGGTTATCTTCGCTACCTTTCCTTACGTGACCTCGTGTTTAGCCCCTGTGTTAGAGGGGGTTCCTAGATAACTTTTTGTAACTCGACTTCTACACTCCCTATGACAGACACCAATGTTTGGTTTGAGTGGCCTTGGAGAATTTACTCTCTAACCTATTCCAAGGCCCTAGTCCTGAGCTAGTGTATGAACCCTACAAATAAAAAGTCTAATAGTTTTTAATTAGCATTGCTTTTAATGGGATTTTCTACATCACAAGGTATGAAGGTGAAACTGATGAGGTGTAAAGACTTAAAGCAAAATGAATAAGAAATTCTTGGAAACAAAAACTTTTACAAAAAATACAAAAACCAGCAACTTTTCAACAAGAAATACTTCTTTTTCTTTTTGAATTTTCTAAGAATTCATGCAGAAAAACATAAAGGAATTTCGCTCAATCTGCGAGCTACTTATGTGCTAAATGCACTGCAAAACAACTTATGAAAAAAGACTTCTTCCTAGCTACTGATGCAACAACACAATCTTCAAACAAAGAAGAAAATGAAAAAGAGATTTTTTTTTTATTTAATTGCAAAATGAAGCAATAAAGGGAAAATCTCAACAAGCACAAAACCAAGAAAACAAAATAAAATTTTGGCTTAAAGCACAGATCGCAAAGAACCAGAGCAAAGACACACAATGCCAATCAAGAAAGCACCGATTCTAACACTTGTCTAAAAACCATAAAAAAATAAAATTATTTTGTCTTTTCTATCAAAATATCAACTAAAAATCACAGGCTAAGGATAAGAGGCCCTAAACTACTGACTGTGCAACCCTAGACTCAAAACCTCTGAGAGGTAAAACTTATCACCACAAGAGGGGATGGCTGCCCCACCCTGAATGAAAAGCAACCTGACAAGCCCGCGACTGTCACTGAGACAGTGCGCGTTCAAACACGTGCTGAGCTATAACAGCACGCGGGTACCCGTGAGATGAACTGAAATAGGTCGCGTGTAGGTATAAAATCCAAGAAAAATCAAACACAGGTAGCCCAGACCTGGAAGAGGCCTCTGGTATTGACAACCAGGGTCTCTTAAAGGCTTGGATGCTTCTTCTTTAACAAAAAAGGAAACTAAATGTAAAAAATAACAATCACAATAAAGCAGACTGAGACAAGACTGTAAACCAGCAAGATTCAGACATGATTTAGAAAGCCCCCTGAGAATGTGAAATTCTAACAGGGAAGAGGAGACTGCCTCTTAAGCTCTCTGAGCCCTACACGCTACTAAAACCACTACAACAAGCGTTCAAACGTGGGTTGTAGAAGGTTAGGGCACGGGTTACACATGTGAAGACCTTCTGTAGGCCGCGTGTACCTCTATGTGTCCCGATAATAAATGTCAAACAACAGTCAAGGAAAAAATGGTATTAAGAACCAGGTTCCCTACTAGCTCTGACCTAACAGAAAAACAAACAAACAAAGAAACATAGAATCTACTCCTTTAAACTACCCAAAAACCTCACTTAAATCCGGAAACCCTAAGAGTACTATCCAATTCTGTTGTTGGGAAATACTACCCTACGGACTAACAAACTAGGGCTGAACTTGTACACAGATAATGACCTTAAAGAAATTACCTTTAACCTATCACCCCAATACTCAAACCATTTTTCACATACAAGCATGGAAAAGACCTACTAACCTTTTTTATCGATGTTTGATGTAGATCCTCCGTTGCACTTTATCCATTTGCTTTCGCTGCTCCTTCCAAGAAAATCTTGCAATCAAGACAAAACACTACGCATGCATGCTATCTACCTAAGGATTAGAGATTAAGCATAAATCAAATAAAATATATATCACTCATGTATTGGGACGGGAAAAGTATTATTTTATTAATCTCAAGATGAATCAACTTACAACAATGATAGAGACCGTCCACCGTTCCTCGATCCTGATCCTGGGCTCCTCCTCTTCTTTGTCCTCCAACTGCTTTGCTTGAATTCTTCTTAGGCTTGAGGAAAGGCTAAAGTGTTGGGACAAATGGATTCGGCAATTGGGCAGAGTTTCTTTGCTATCTTTTTCCTCCTTCCAAATAGTACCCCTACCCCTTCTTTTATAGGCTAGAAGGAGCTAGGGTTTTGGACGAACTCTCAGCCATACATGGCTGGGAGTTTCAGTTAACTGACCCAAATCTTTTTATCCCGTCGGCAACTTTCCTATTTTTGTGCTTTGTTAGGTAAACGCGGGTTGTAGTAGGCCAACCAGCATTCCAACGTGTGTAGTAGTAGGCCTGCCAGCGTTCCAACGCGTGCAGTAGTGAGTTAGGGCGCGTTTCACTTGATTTAAGAGGATTTTTAAGAGTTTGTTCAGCATGGCTTTGGCAAGGAAGGGGTATGAGTTGGCCTGATGCCAGGTAAGCATGTATGGTGCAACTTAGGGTTATAACAGCTAGTAAATATTTTGTTCTCATGATGGTGAAGAAAAAAGAGGAAGATGTATTAGATTATTTTTCAAGTTGTGATCTAGGTCATAAACATGAATTGGTAAAGATCATTCCTAGCTATGATGAGCCATTTCAGGAACCTATAGGGTTTCCTCCAAAGAGGGGAGTTGAGCATGAAATTTATTTGCAGGAGGATGATCCTCTTCCTAATATTGGTGTGAAAAAAGTATTTCAGTGGGGAGGAAAGAAACATAAATCCTTCGATATGTTGAAAGAGAAAATAAGTACCACACCAGTTTTGTCTCTACCAAATCCAACAACCATTTGAGATACAAACTGATGTGAGCATATATGCCATGGGAGTAGTCTTCATGCAACAAGGTAAACCTACTTGTTACCATTATGATACTTTTACTCAAGTAATAATTAACTATCCAACATATGATAAGGAATTGTATGCCTTGGTACAAAGTGTTAAAAATGGTAGCATTACTTAATCGGGAAGGAGACAATAATTCATACATATCATCAACCATTACAATATTTTCAATAAAAAACCAAGATACAACAATCATGACACTTTATTTGGATGGGTTTATTACAACAATTTAATTTGGTAATTAAGTATAACAAGAGTATTCATAATAAGGTTTCATATATGTTATCAAGACCAATGGTCAATGCATCTACAATATTAAGGCATGATTCTTTATCTCATTAAAGTTTTTTTGAACAATATTCTAGAGATGATGAATTTACAGATGTATATGAAGCTCTAACTCATGGAAATCTACATGAAGAATTAGATTATCATGTGCATGATAATTTATTATATCATCTTGGAAATCTTTTTATACCAAGGGATGAAAGAAAAAATGTAATTAGGAAATCCCATACATCATTCATTTCTGGTCACTTTAGGGTAGGAAAGACAATATCAAAGTTGTAAAGATATTTTTATTGGCCTCGAATGAATGAAACAGTTTCCAAGTATGTAAAACGGTGTGTTTTGTGTGACACAAGTAATCCTAACAACATAAAGTCAGGGTTATATACACCACTTCTAGTACCTCCTCAACCATGGGAAAATGTGTACAAGAATTTTGTAGGGGGTTTTTCGATGTCTAGAATAGGTCATGATTATCTGTATGTCATGGTGAATATGTTCAGTAAGATGTGTAACTTAATTCCTTGCAATAAAAAAGTCATAGTTGAACATACAACACAAATGTTCTTTGCAAATGTTTGGGTTATTTTTGGGCTTCCAACATCTATTGTGTCTTATCAAGACTCTCGATTATTGGGGAAGTTTTGGTATAGTTTGAGGGAGTTAATGGATACTAAATTAAATAAGAGAATTTAATTTCATCCGCAGATAGATGGAAAGATAGATGTGGTGAATAGGACAATGGAACATTTTCTTCGAGGGTATTGTAATAAAGATCATAAGTTGTGGGATGAACAGTTTCACTATGTACATCATGCCTATAATCATGCCATGCATTATTCTAGTACTCAAATATCTCCTTTTGAGGTTTGTTTGGGATAATTCCCTAACTCACCTATGGATTTTTCTTTCGGAAAAGAAAGCAAAGAGGATGGACAAGATGTTTCTGAAAAATATAAGAGGTCCATTCAAAGGATCTAGTAGGTACATCAAGAAGTATATGAACAATTAGAGAAGATCCAAGCCAAGTATAAGGAGAGGCATGACAAGAAATAGGTTGATCATCCATTCCAAGTTGGTGATCAAGTATGGTTACATATCAACAAGGACAGAATGAAGGGTGAAGTTAAAAATCTCAAACCAATCTAGTATGGTCCATTTAATAATTTGGAGAAGATTGGTACTAATGCATTTCATTTAGATCTTCCATCTTATATGAAAATGTATTCAATGGTGAATATTGAGTATTTCAAACTTTATGAACCTCTTATGATTATGGATAAATATGAAGGTGTTCAGGTTCCGACAGTTAATTATTTTTCTCTCGAGTAATTATATGAGCTGCAGGAAGATGTTATCCCTGACCAAAGAATAAGACTTCACAATGGGGAGATGTGGAGTATCTTTGAGTTGGTATTAAAGGGTTAAGACCAAGAAAATAAAGATGGATTGAGATAAGGAAAGTCAGGGAGATTTATTCTCACTTATTTGTTGTGTAATCTATACTTTTGGTGGTCCAAAAGGATTCCAATGGGGAGGAATGATCCAGGTGGATATAAGAATGATAAAAAAATGATAATCTAAAATGTAAATGAAAATGACTCTATTGTGTAGAGATCAACGATATCTTTCCAATGTCGTGTGAATTGCCTCAAATGGATGTCGTATGAAGAAGTTATGATGTTTTGAATATTTTGACAAATAGGAAAAAAGTCAAATACAGAAGGGCACATGGTAGGACCATAGGCTACCACATGTCCATTTGTACAACTGGCAGGGAATAGGGTGATGTCATAATGGTGTCATCATGCTAACTTGGAAAGACGTACAATGATGTGGCAGGTGGGAGGTGGAAGTATGATGATGGCGTGGCACTTGACGCAGATTGGTTGAATGTGTGATGATGTGGTTATGACAGTGAAACACATGGGCCAATAGGAGTGTGACAAGTGGACCAATGATATGGTGCCACATGGCACTATCACGGTGGTATCGATGCGTTAATAGTAACAAATCACACTACTTCATTTGAGATAATGTAATTTAACTTAGCGGTGACCATCAGTCCAAAAAACACACCAATATTGTAAAGACAATGACACTGAGGTGATTTTGTAAGAACCAATTAGAGAGGTGTGACTCACTAGATGTACCATTTTAATCCATGGTGGTGTGACAATAATCATGAAAGACCATTGCATAAATGTTTAATGTATGCACAATGATATGTATTGAAAAATAAAAATGGTGGTTCATCTTCTTCTATAAGGCCCCATTGGTGATGCGTTAATAATACAATGCCCCTCTAGACATCATGTTGGTGCTCTATTAGAACTATTGCATAGGTTCTCTTGGTTTAACGAAGGGCCCCATGGATTTGCACACCATAAATTTTAGCATTGTCATGCAAATTTATTAACAAAATGTATTGGTGTTGTTAAAAGCATTGAACCTACACAGTTAAAATTAGAGAGTTGGTGTGGAGCGTCCTATGGGATGCACCGCATGGCAGTGCTAGTTGTCTGATATAGTGCACTAGTGTTAGGGCGTATGTTCTATGTGCGATGTGGTGGTTGGTTTTTTATATTTTTTTGTAAAAAAAAATAATTTTAGATCTGTTTAAAAACACATCATTTATATATGTATTTATTTTACAATTTGAATTTTTTTTTATCTATATATGTGTGACTAAAAATATTTTTATGTGAACCAAATACGATGACGACAAGAGGAAGAGGAGGAGTGACAATAGTAGGTCAAGACATACACATTTGTGTGCGAGAGGGAGGATAGGGAGGATAGGGAGAGAGAGAGGGAGTTGCTCCCTCATCTTCTTTCATAGTCGACACATGACCTTTTGATGGATATTTTTCTGTTGAGGTTTTATCAGGAGGGTACATCCGTTAGGTGGAATTATTTATTGTTACAACAATTTATCTATCGCTGCAATCATGTGAGACAAGGGTTCATGGTTTGTCTTGATCCATGGTATCATCCCATGGAGCAGGATGTCTATTTCATCATTGGGTTGTCGGGGGGGTTATTTTCCCCATTTCCTTGTGCTACTACCTGGTGTTGCAGAAGAAACCTAGATGGAATATGTGCATATATATTTCATTCTACATGTTTTTTCGTCTTCAGAGCTCCAAGTTCATGCTAGTTAGCTATGGATATCTTCATTTGAGAGAGACAACATTAGGTGCCTGTGTCTTATTCTCTCGACACTATAATAGTATAAATCTCATGGGAAACACATTAGTTTCTTTATGTTTTATTATGTAGATAGATTAATTAAACTGCCTCGATTGATTAGGTGGGAGGATTTGTTTTTTGCGACAATTTTCTCGTGCATTAGATCGTTGTAACGATGTTTTTTCTGGGACAAGTTTCTTCCCATTCATGTCATAGTTGTATACACTATGTTTTGAGATATTTCATGCTACTTGGTCATAATTACCCCGATTTCTTTCGATTCCTATGTTTGATGCACATATGGGTAGGTGGGGGAAGTTGATGACCAAGAGGAGCCATTACAATTTTCCTATTTCTTAGGTCGGTAGAGTGGTGTGTGATCTATTTTCTAGTGAGTACAATCCTATCCTCGATGTTGTAGAGTAACCATAAGAGTGGATGGATTAGAGAGCATGTCAAAACATTCTTTTTACAACATGTGAGCGAACATATGGGAGAGGTAATATTATCATTATGTTTTGATCAATCTATTTGTATATTTTTATGTCTTATTTAATGCACATGTAATTAATTGTAACATTTTGTTTCAATTATCTTATTATAATTATTTATTCTTTTGTAGATATTGACACATATGTTGGGGATTTTCCCCCCAAACATGTAGATGAGGTGATGGAGGAGGTAGAGAACCATCCTCGAGTAGTATAGAGACCCAACATGAAATTCAAGTTGGATATGAGAGTTTGGCTAGAGGTGGCAAATCAACGATATTGTGTCATGAATAGTCACAGAGTGGTACCCACACTAGTTAGATACATTACGGGTAGAGGATATCTCTACTATATGGATGTGAACTTTCATTATGAGATGAAGATATTGATGCATCATATTATTGGTTCTTTCAACCTCATCGAAACATTGAGGGGTCCTTCTCATGATCCTACTACATCTATCTCATCAACAAAGACATCCACATCCTCTACTCCACCACATGATCTTCCTCCTCCTCTTGATTTTGTTCCACATGAGTCAGTTACACCATCTATTGATCATGTTGGTTCCCCGCCACATGTTTATGAACCTGCATCTATGTATGGTCCTCCTAATCTCACTTCCCCTCCACATGTTTCTGAACCTGCATCCACATACGATCATCCTCCTCCTCCTCCTCACACTTCTCCTACACATGCGTTGCCATATTCTACTGATCCTCGCCCTTCTCCTCCACTTGTGTCACCATCCAGCCATAATTTTATTTCTCCTAATCCACATGTGTCATCATCCATTGATTCCCCTCCTCCTCCTCTTCCTCCACATGTGTCACAAGCTTTTGATGATTTGGACACTATGTTTACCTCGGGTATTGTTGCACGTCTTAATGATATCATATAGAGAAATTTGATAGTGCACTTTTTCCAACATTTGTTTCTGAGATAATTGTTCCTAATAGAGGCTCTATCTCTGGCACCAGAGACATTGATACACCTTGATCTAGTGGTGGACCTAGCTAGTAGTGGTGTTGACTGACATTTATATTGATTGTTTTATATTTGACTTGAGATCTATATATGACATCTTCATTGCATATTTTATTGAGATGTATGCATGATATGTATATTCATATGTATATCACTCATGTATATTACACTTTTCATAAAATGTTATGGTTTTTTGTTGTTTTTTGATTTATAAAATGTATTATGAGTATGCTAATGACAAACATTGTTAATGATTTCTTTGTTTTTAAGTGCAATTTGATAGGTATCACTCATTTAAATTTACAGTTTCTGTATAATGTTTAACTTTACTTTTATGAAAGTGTTTAATTTGGATTGTGATTACAAAAAATTATAACCATTAATGTCATATAATGTTTAACTATCATTCAAGGTGAATTGATTGTTGTCGAACAAGATGCAATACGTTGATTAAACATGTTTAGAGTGAAATGATTGTGAATTGAATATTTATGTCTTTTTCATAAATTATAATAATAACATTAAAACTTAATTATTCACTAATAATGATGATGATGATATAATAATAATGTTAATTTTATAATTTTTATTATTCAAAGATTACAAGACAAAGTTAAATTATAATTTTTTACTAAAATCACATTATTACATTTTATTAATATTTATTTTTTCCAAAGATTTTAGTAATTTATATTATCCAACTATTATAATATATAAAATTAATTAAATTTAATTTAAAATAATAAATATAGAGAATGATAATACAATTTGATCTATACTTTCGATGAAATGGTTTCATAATTTTTTACTCTAATAGACTTTATGAATCTTGTATTAAAAAATAGTATCACCCAACATTTTACAATTAGTACTTCAAGTATTAGTAAAATTGACAAAGGTTTCTATACTTTTAGATAAGTATGGATCATCAAAATTTTCCTTAATTCTTACTAGTCTCTAGAAAAATAATCTTTTATGATTTGCATGTCCTTCCTATATTGAAACTTATTTCAAGGAGAATGGAAAAAAAATGATCAATATGACTTTATATGATTATACAATTAAAAGATGGAGTGGAATAGATGAATACCATGATAGTTTCTCTAGTTAAGGTGGGGAATCCCATCAAAGTTGGCACCCAACCTTATCTAGAGAGAAATCATTCTCCACCTAGAACCTTGAGATGTAAGAGCTCACAAACAGTACCGAGATTCAATAATAGAGAGATTATAGGAAAATTAAAGAAGAACGATTAGGAAATAATTTAATCCAATCTTCCTTCCAACACCACTTAGACCTTACTCAACCAAGACAAGATAACCTAGATAACTAATTTAGTGTCTCCAGAATTATTTTGGAAACATCTCATTACTTCTCCTAGTTTCCCCCTGATACCATGTGGTCCTTCTATATTTATAGTCCTTGAGAGAGGAGACGCCTCACCTTATCATTAAAAATTAGAAATTTATTCTTTTTTTTTTTTTTTAAATTACAACATTTTAAATTATTCACCACCCCCCTCTAAGGTGGTATTCCCACATATAATTTTCTTACTTTACTAAATAATTAATTAACTTAATATTTGTTACCCCCATGTGTCACTTTTATATTATTTGTTATTATTCTTTATGTTTAAATTAATTAATTCACCTTTTTTATTAAAGAAATATTAAAGTTAAGAGCCCCTCAAAAGAGTGTAAATTTAGAATTAAATTAATCCAAGGTTTAACCTAGTTTGAATTACCTCATTTATTTAGGCCCCTAAGTGGTGATGTTATGATGGATAATAGGGATTATAAACCTCCATGGCATGCCTCTCCAAACCTTTTTGGACTCCACATCCTTTCCTTGCACCTAATACTTCACATCCTAGTAGATCAAGAAATATGCACCTTAACCTATTCCATAGATCCAAGACTCCACGACTTGATCTTGCAAATATTTAGGACTCCATTCCCTAATTTTTTCTCATAGATCCAAGAATTTGTGGCAATGTGCCTTGATCTTCCATGTATTTAGGACTCAATACCATAAAATCCATGGCTTCTCATCGATTCTTCCTAAAACTCCACATTTCCCTCAAGGTACTAGATGTGAGCTCATACCCATTTGATGATCTTGTTGGAAAGGTCTTGTTTCCCTAGACCTACACACATCATAATTACATAGATTTAGATAATCAATTTCAAATTCATAATGAATTAAGTTGATAACATTTTACCCAAATGTGCACATGACTTCCATAGTCATCTCTGGTCTGGGCAGATCTGAGCATCCATGTTGACAAGTAACTAATTTCCCTTCCACATGTCATTCATTACAGGGTTGATAATCATAATCATGAAAATCATGTTTCATTAACTGGATCATAATCAAACATATAGACATACAGAAGCGTAGATGTAATCATGTATATAAGATGCACATATATATAATTGCTCACAAGTTAAGTCATCCAACCAAGTACATAACATATAAGTATGACATGAATAATCCATCAAAAATCACCCTCCTTGGGTGTCACAAAACTATACTAACCAAATGGGACACTATAGTTTTCACAGCCTAGATAATTTTCTTGTTGTTTCCTATCAACAACATACAATCCACATATAAGACCAAATAAATAATATGATCACCGACTAATTTCAAATACACATAGTTATCCTCTTTTCGAATTATGAAGCCAAGTCTGAACATATAAGTATCAAATATTTTATACCACATCTTTGGTGATTGATTTAACCCATACATGGAATTTTTTAGCTTGCATACCAGATCTTTTTTTCCACAACAAAGCCTTTTGTTTGCTTCATGTAGATTTATTCTTCTAGATTCCCATGTAGGAATGTTGTCTTCATGTCCATTTATTCTACTCCAAAATCAAAATAAGCTACAATAGATAAAATAAATCTAATAGAACATGTTGAAATTGTTGTCATTGATGTCAAAGTAAGACAAGACTGTGATACTCATTGATGTCAATGATAGGAAGAGGAAGTGTCCACATGGGAAAGCAAACCAGACAGAGGAAAACGAGAATGTTTTGTGCATTGATAAGGTTAATGAGGTTCTATATGACGACAAGACAAAGTGAACTCGGGCTTCACAGGTATAATGAAATTGAAAGATGAATGAAGATGACCTCGTTGAATAAGAATTAAGGGATGAGATCGAGGAAGCACCAAAATTAGAATGAGAGGGCACAAAGAAAGCTCAGACCTGTAAAATTGGCAAGGGAGGTCCTAGTGGCCCAATCAGAGTAAACAAAAAATATCGCCATATCCCACATGCATAAGAAGTTTTTGTTTTGATGGGATTATATTGAAAATGTGGAATTACATATTTTGTATGTGAATGAAATAAATATGGCACCCTACGAAACATGTTGTCTTTTGAGTTATGGGGTTCACATTATATCATATACTAGATTACCAGCGTTATTTCTAGAAAACACGTTGTTAAAATTTTTGGGGGCCTAAGGGGCCAATACCCCGATGGTCCGATATCAAACATCAAATATCAATAGATCAAAAATAAAAGTACATGTAGTATGTTAATGTTCTTGGGGCCTGATAGGCTAGTATCTCGGTGACCCGGTGGGATAGCTCTGATGCCACATTAGTGCCACTTTCCATGCTACATCAATTCCACATCAGTAGATGCAGAGGGATTCCACATATAGTGCCACATCATGCAAATTACATGGAATAGGTCCATGTAGAGGCCACCTCATCTACCACAATATCACAGTAGCATGATGATAAGGTGATAGCATATGGTAATTGGGACCGTCAAAAGAAAAGTTCCACAACAAGGTTCCATACCAGATAATGGAAGAATGATGAAGGTGTTGCGTTAAATCGCCTGATGTCCTAGTGGCCAATGCCACGTCAGATCCATGAGAGTTTCCATGTCAGAACCCTGAAATAAGGCATGTCAATGCCACGTGTCAGGTGATGTACTAGTGTCGAGTCAACATGGTGTACAAACAAGATCTAGAGGATACAATGACATCAACATTGACATGTTAGTACCATGTCATCCGATGCATATGAATGATAGTCCATGTGGAGACCACATTTTAGGACAAGTATTGGTGCCACATCATATCGTATATTGGAATAATAGGGGAGCATGGTTATTGTTAAATCCCTTGGAGATATAGGGAAAAATGGTCTGGTATCATGGTTCCACATGTTAGGTTCCATGCCGGACCATGTAAAATATTGAAGGTGTTAAATTCCTGAGGAGTTATAATACCCCGATGGTACTGGTGAGATGATACAGTATATCACATATCAGGAGATCGCAAGGAAGGAGTGTTGGTGCATAGTTGAAATCTAATCCATGAGCCTGATATTTGGAGAAATAATTTGATAGATGACATTAAATCTGAGATCTAATTAGACAAGGGATGTGCGATCAGATTATTTTTAGTGGTGCGGGGAACATGGAATAGATCAATGATAGAGATCAATCCAAGGTACAGATTGGATGGTTTCTAAGCATCGAGGGAATGTTTCTTAGTTTTTAGTGGATAGTGAGAAAATCAACAATCGAGATAAATCCAATGAATTGATATGATGGCTATTGAGAATCAAAGTAGTTCTATGTGGTCTATGAGCATACCATGCATGAAAAAATAAGGGGTTTGTGTTGGTTTTTGAAGGAGCATTTCAACAAAAATTTTAGGAGATATGGTGTCGACCACCAGAAGTTTAATTTATGTATGTGGACAAATCATTGAGCGTATGATCCCTATAATTAATGAATCTAGAATATGTTTCGATCATGTTGGATTAACATGTGAGGGAGTGAGTTGAGGCTCTGAAGTTCATGGTGAATGAAGTGTGAAGAGGTAGTCTACATGTGTGAGAGAGTACAGGATGTGATATTTTTTAGTCTCGGGAATAATATAGGCCGAAATGTAATTATCTAAGGGTGGTGGGAGGTACAAGGTCCAAGGAAGTTATGAAATTATGCAGATTCTGAACTAGTGGAAAGTGTTACGATATTTGTGATAGAGCATCATATTTGTACAAGTGAAGGCTTGAAGAATTGATAGTAGAAAGAAGACTTTGTACTTGGGGACTCAAGAGCCTTCCCAAGGAGGAATAGGGGACTCATAATTTCCCATATTTATCCAAGGAGTATTAATTCAAAGATCATCTTACTTGGTATATATCTCTTGTTTTTTCTTTGTGCATTCATTTTGAGTTATTACTTGCTTAGTTTAGATTTATTTCATTGTTGTTTATTTCTTGTTCATCTATGTTAGTTGAGTCACTAACCAACTAACTCTATGTTGTGCTTTCTAGATAGCCTAAGTAGATAGTTAAGGGACCTCCTTTTTCTCACCCTTGTGATAAAAGGAAACCAATAGATTGGTGACCATACTGGGGGTTTGAATAAAACTTCTCCCCAATTAGGCTGTTAGATTTTTCTTTCTTACTTGTTTGCATGTGCAGAGGTAAAACTAGCCTAATCTCACCCTTGGAGAGAAGCTTTTCACACCACAGTAAGATTTTTTTTTCAAAATTTTCATCCCACCAACTTATCTTTGTGCGCACGGGTTCGGGATCAAAAGATGTGCGGTCTGTTCACATATGAAATATGTCAAAACTCTCAAAACATTTGGTTTGTGCACTTTGTGTGACTGTTTCTAATTCTTCCACGCACTTGTATTAAATTTGCAAAATTGTAAGGCTTTAGTTTCCCTCTTCCACTCGGTAGTTTAGATTTGATTTTATCACTTTGTAAAATCTGACACAATAAGGTTGAGATATCATTCTTGAATACATAAACCCCATATCACACATAGATAATTATGGAGATTAAAAGGAACCATAATATCTTTGATTTCCTTGTTTTCCATGTGGATGGATTAAAAGGTTTTTTGCATTTGAATTTCAGAACAAAGCTTTCTTTTTCTACAAAGTCATCACATTAAACTGGGAATAGAAGACCATCTAAACCAATCTTGGAGTATGCTCTTTCCTCACACCTTAGTGTGATATTGGATATCATAAAAATAGGTTTCCTAGATAAGTTTCCATATCCCTTCGTAAAATCAAATCACTTTCAAAAAGAGGCAAATCCCCTTAACTTACTTGTTTAGAATTAATCTTAAAAGAGTTGTAAGGGCCCATATTCCCACATGCATGAAATTCAAGGATAGTTTTCAAATTTTCTAGAGTAAGTCACCTAAGGAGTTTAAATAAATTGTAAGGGCCCACACATACCCACATGCTCACCATCTAGGACTGGTTTCAAATTTTCTAGATTACAAAATGCCTTAGGAAGATAAAGGGTCTAGGTAACGATTATCATATCCTCCATGATAGATTAGGATTTCCTTTCATTTGCAAGGGTCATTTTGAACACATTTAGTAAGTTATCTAAACAAGAAAAAGTAAAGGACCACATGATGTCCACCATGCTAAAATCTTGAATTTAATTTAGTAAAAACGTTTTTCAACATAACCACTCCTTACACACACTCCCATTGATTTAATTTTTTTTTTCTAGATACTTGAAACTCTTGTGGGATTGATTTTTTTAGTAAAGGGTATTTGTGCACACAATCATAATAACGAAGTTGGTCCATGACCCCAGATTCTCATCTTTCTTTCACATTCAAAAATCAACCATAAATCAACCCACTTTCTAACCTCCATAGGAGGAACAAAAAATAATTTTGTAGTCTAAGTTATGATTTTGGGGATACGGATCCAAATAACTCCCCATCATCATTTTCTCAATGGAAACTTAGAAAGTTGTGAATTAGGGTGCCAAAATCCTCCCACTCAAGAATTCCTTTACTATAAGGCAGGGAGACACCCTTGAAGGGTCGAAGGTTGATGTCCAATTTTTTTGTATGTGCCTCCTTGGGTCACCCAACCCTTGGAAAGAATCCATCCTATGGCCAATTTCTGAGGCCAAAAATATAAATGTCATGCTTGATGGAGGTATCTTAGTTGAAAAATCTTGGTTTTATCTACCCAAGGTGGTAGTTGTAGGCTGCAATCTCACCTCAGTTATATTTTGAAAGGTTGTTGGGAAATATTGTCAGTAATTCTATGATATGCCCCCTTTATCCCTCATTATAACTAAATATTCGTCCCTTCACTAGTTTATCCTCAAGTAGGTTTATGCCCCACTGTCAAGAGCTTTTATGGAGGTCCAATTTTATTTGAGAGGAAGGACATTATGTAGGATAGGACACTTGCACTTGTTATTTGATTGTTATTTCCCCAAGAGGAGTTACAAAAATTCAAAACCACTTTTCACGTTATTTTGATGTATGTTTTTCACCACTTGAATACATGTGGTTTTATGAATACATTGCTTAAATTAATTTTAAAGCAGTTTGTCCCATCATTCTTCAACACTATTTTCACACACCCACCTCTAGATTAGAATCATAGGGGCACCACAATACCCCCACCATTCTAGACGCTTGAAACAATTACCCCCAATTTAGGGCAGTGTTCTTAATTTCACTGAGAGATCAACAGTACCATCACATACACCAGTTAGTACTATGGTACTAGGCTTAGGATTACTAGGAACCAATTTTATTGGAACCAATATCCCAAGAAACTCAAAAATAAATTCTCCTTCATAAGGAGAAAGAGCCCAAACTTTTTCACAAAGTAAAAACTTCTAAGGAACCACTTCCTTCCATAACATGGAAGGACCCACTCCTATTGTTGTAACCTAGGTTTGCACCCCTTCCTATCCTCTCTCATTTCACTATGCCTTCGTCGATTTTTTCTTCTTCTGGTTGATAAAGTCAGTTTCCCATCTGTTCAATGACCTTGTTTTTCTTATTGGATTATTTGAATGATTCTTTGCATCGAATTATTTATGTTTTCCTTGAAAGATAATTGCATGTCTGGTTTAAGTTTGAAATACTTGTCATCATGTTTGCCACTAATTGAACATGCAATAGGTGCACCAAGCCTTTCCTGTGCACAGGAGACATCCAGGTCCGCCAATTCCTTTGTATTCAAAGTAAGAAACCATGAGAAAAAATGCATCATTCAGAGCTGTCCATTTTGGTATTGAAATACAAGAAAACAAACAGGTTCAATTTTAAGCCATGAGATCAAGAAAAGATTAAGTCATGACCATCATATCTCATTGGAGAGAGATCGATGGTGGGGAGGCATTGTGGGGATTGAGAAGAAAATTAAAGTTTTTTCAATTGTTGAGCTCACAATCTATCAGGATCATTAATCTTGCTATATCAATAGATCAACGGTGGATATCAATCCCACTATGGATGAGCATCTTCTCTTTGTGGAGATCGACAAGGAAATTAAAAAGTGAGTGAGTTAAGTCTCCGTAATCACACGTGGTCATTGATATTCAAGCAAGGGAAATGTTTCATGCGATCTCATACTCCGAGAGGAAACAAGAAGAAGTTGAGTGAGTAAAGGAATCTTGAAGGCTCGAATCCCTGAGTTCATCTGGACCATCCATCAACAAGGACACATGGCACCAGATCTCTCACTTTGGATACTTAACACTTCCGAAGGTTTGTGGAGCGAAGAACTAGAGAAAGAATTACATGAATTTATGAAGTAAATCTCAGTCGTCCAAATCAAGAGGCCATGTGCAAGAAGATATAACACTTCAAAAATACCTCACTTTGGAGGATTGCGCGGGAAAGTAGAAGAAAAATCCCAAAGCCCGAACTCTCGAAGTGAATCTTGGCCATCCAAAACAAGAGGACACGTTGAGGAAGATCTCTCACTTCAGAGATATGAAACTCTAGAGGATTGTAATAACTATGCATTGAAAAGGCCAAAATCCCAAAATCCTAAAGTAATTGTGGACCGTTGATCTCAAATAAAAAACAACCGTTGATCTTTGTAGCAGGTAAGAAAGGAAAATGCCCGAACGTTTACATCCTGAAGTCCCGAAGAGCCGAAGTCATGAAGTCTCGAAGTGACGAGAGACTGCCACATCAATTGAGCCCGTACTACTTCGAGATTTTTATGTGATTTACATTTCGAGCTTTCAAAGTTCGAAGTCCCGAACTGACGAGAGACTGCCATGTCAACCGAGCCCATACTACTTTGAGATATTTCCAAGCACAAAATTCATAAAATCACGAAGCCCAAAGTCCTAGAGACACATGGCAATCATTATCCTAAGACACATGGCACTCATTCTCCTGAGACACGTGGAACTCATACATCCAGACATATGGCATTCATTTGAGGTCGTCGTGTTGCTCTGGGACCGTACTACTCTAAGCGTTATACAAACTTTGCATATAAATTGGCACCATTGCTAAATTAGAGAGGGGAGTTCTAACATGGAAAATGGATAGAAATTTATCAAGGGTGCTAAAGTAGTAGGGTCACCCAGATCGTAGATCACAAACACGATTGATGACCCCGCTTCATTGTGGGGACAAAAAATGCTCGAATGCTAATTTTCCAAAGAAGTCCCACAATTTAAACCATGGTATAGCTTGTGAGGTATGTGGCAGCTTGTGGTGGATTGTTGGGGCCAGAGCGGTGTGGACCCAAACCACCCTAAAAAACTTCCACAATCACGTGCTTATATGATGTAAGTTCACCACGTCACTCCGATATATTTTCACGTTGCACATCCAGTTGTCTTTAGTGGCCTCCAACAACGCACGTGCATGCCATGATCAATGCAGAACTTAGTTTTTTCATTCTGAATCACTTTCTGCCACAATCTTGGTTCATTCCAGTGCTCTCATTTGTTGGCCCTCGACCACATTTTGAGGAAACCTTGGTCAGTTTTGGACCACTTTTGGACTTCGAAAGGCTGGTCGAAGATGGAGCACCCAGGCAGAGCTGAGATCGTGTATCTCACTTATTTTGTAGGATATGTGGACCCAGTAAGAGGTTCTTTAGGTTTTTTGTAATGGGTTATGGGATGTCGACCCATGGGTTTACCCATGATTAGTCCTTATTGTAAGGGATTGTAAAATTATAAATAAGTAAGAATGTATGGTAGAAGTAGCTAATCTAAGTGAACCAAAGTTGTGGTGGCTAAGTGCAAGTAGTTTTGGGTTTCTTTGTGCAAAAAATGTGTATGTGTTAAGGCTATGTGCTCTATAGAGGAGTTGGCTCTATGCCTAGACCTAGTTTTGGAAGGACGATCTGGTGCTTAGTGCACAAATCTCCTGTCCTATGTGAAGCTTGGCTCTGTGGCTTAGTGCACAAGAGTAGATGAATGTAAGATTCTGAAGAATAATAAGAATACAAAGTAGTTGGTGATTGTAGCCCCACACTGGGGTGAACCAGGTATATCTTGTGTCTTTGGTTGCTTTGTGTTGTGTTGTTTATGTTATGAATATGCTCAGTGTTTTGATTATTATGTATGTTAGATAAGATCTGTTGATGTTTAGTGCTTTATTTGTGTTAAGGATGAATGAATGTTAGATCTAACTCAGTTCTATGTGCTAAATGATTGAAGTTCTTAATATTTATTGTTACTACGTCGATCTATCTTTGGGTAAGTTATGCGATGTTAATGAAGCTAATGAACTAATGCATGTCACCTTCTAAGTGTTTCTATAATACTCTTTGAAGTGTTATTATCACAGATCTGTGTCCTATCTTGGTTACAAACACCTGAGCCCTGTAAACCTCCTACTTCTACCTCAGGCGAGACTTCGCCTGCTTCACAGGTGTTGCCGAAAAGGCCAGTAGTTAGGGTTTTGTTGGTGTGATGTTGAATCATTGAAACTTGGGTCTTCCCCTGTGCCAAAAAATGGTTTCGTTACCGGTACCTGAAACTTTTATTGTTGGGAACCGAAGTAAAGAAAAAAGACGCTCTATGCGTAGATCTTCTGTTGAAGTACGCATAAATCTACTTGACTTGCGAAGCTCTATGCTAAGAAAGAAGTCCAATCTGAAGAAAAGAGGTAATATCATAAAGGAGGTAAAGCTTTGTGCTTTGATAAGAGTAAGATAAGTGAAAATCTTTGTTTTGAAAGCATGAATTTAGGTATGTTTAATAGATTTTGTCCTAGTATGAAAGCTAGGGAGTAGTTGGAAGAAAGAGTTGATCTAAGTAAAGATAATATAAATGAAGAAAGATATGTTATTCCTATGCATAGAAAGAGTTTTTGGACTAATAAGTGGATGTGGGAACCTAGAAAGAATTTTTGCAGATTGCATGTCCAACACTGTGATCCTAGTGTGCAGTACAAAAGAGGTTGGAGAACATACAAGAGGAAAAGAGGATTGACATTGTGTTATAACTGTAGAAGTGTTAGCATTCGGAAGTCACCCCTGGATTGCTAGCAGGAGCAGAGCCCGACGCCCATCAGATTAATGTCACGGTTTGTTTAAAGGGTGATCAAATGGAGGAAAAATCAGAACAGTATTGTATCAACTCAGAGACCAGACCAGGCATGCATGCACGAGTGAGGTCTTGATAAACTCCAAACAGTGAGTCGCAGTAAAAGGGTGAGCAGGTGGAAGACTTATGCAAGAAGGGTGCAAAGGTCTATAATAAACATCAGGTTTATAACAGACTAGGAGAAAAAGCATTCGAACACAAAGTCCCTTTATATTCAAACACAGAGAACCAGAGAGTACATAAATGTCACAACAAATCCTTTATCATAACACAAATGAAGCAATCCACRCGAATCCTTCGACCGTGAACACTCCGGCATGAGATGAAACAAAGATGTAAAAGAAGAACTGTTTGTCATAAACCAAGAAGTCTCAAACACAGAGGCATAACCAGGAAACCAGAATGTCGCTGAAACTTTACAGTGAGGAGCTTATCTCTACCATCGATTGATACAAAAATGGAAAAAATGCCTACATATACTCAAAACAACAAAAGCAGCGGGACCAAGAAACTGCATTGAAAGCTTTGCGTCTGCATGGCTTCTGACACTCTGCAGCCGCAGTCTCTGATTAATCGTGCAACTTGCGACAGAAGCGATAGATCTTCTGACAGTTACATCGGCGAATCGACACGCCTTTAATTCATTGTAGGACGTCCCCATTATGGCGGAGACGATGTCTAACCACCCCCAACCGCTTCCATAACTGCTTCTTGGGATTGAGAACGGCCCAGCCAACTCAGCATTTCGGGATATGGGTGACTCCTCGTACTGCCTCCTAGAATAACTAAATGACTTGAGGGACAGTCGTGGAGGCCAGCGTGGAGGATGAGGCGCATGACAGGAATGGTGGTGCCAGGTTGTAAGGGCGTGAAAGGAGTGACGCGATGAGAGGAGGCTGTCGGAAGGAAAGAA
>ML778308.1:1326289-1341813 GCA_009831015.1 Picea engelmannii
TGAAAGGGAGCCTGAATCCTTTGGTCATCTCTGTCTCTTTCCTTCTCTTTATGCATAGTTGGAGGAGCAAAATTGTTTGGTCTCCTGAAACCTCCTTTACTTTCGGTGTTCTGAGGGCCCTTATACATCTGCCTCCTTTCCACTTTCAATCTCTCCACCTCTTCTTTAAGAAAGTTCATTACTTGAGCTAGCTCGCTCACTTGAGGGTGGGACAATGATGGGCCGAAGATGTTAGAGTCAGAAGTGGAGGCTTCTGATTTTCCTTTTCTTCTGTTTGTGTCAGTCTGGTTTCTCAGTCTGTCAGCTGCTAACATGTTGGATTCCACTTCTATGGCTTCATCTTGCATCTAAACTAAAGAGGTGGCTCTCCTTTCTCTTAATACGAGACAAAAATCAGGGTCAAATGCACTAGCATATGAAATTTGAGCGAAGGCTTCGGAAGGCTTTATCTCTGCAGGAATTTTGTTATACATCTTATTGAGTCTTTTGGAGAAGTCAGAGACAGACTCCCCTTCCTGCTTCTTCAGGGACACAAACTCAGTCATGTAATATATGTAATCTTTTCTATCCCCCCACTGTCTCAGGAAAACATTATCCAGAGCCTCAATCCCAGCTATGGATCCTGGGGCCAGTCCTCTGAACCACTTCCTGACTTCACCATCCAGGCTCTGGACGAAGACTCTCATCCATACATCTTCATTTTCAATATTCAGGTTGTCTGCATAGCTGTAAAAGGCAGCCAGGTGCTCTTCAGCAGTGACATCTCCCTCACCACTGAACTTGGGCATATATTTCAAATAGTCTCCAGCAGGGAGAGGGTTCAAAGGCTGAGGAAGAATCAAAGGAGCATATCTAGCAGTGACTATGGCATCCATTCTGTTCGGAGGGGGATTAACACCAGCCATAGGGATGTTGAGCAGAGGAGAACCTGGAGGAGATGGAGTGTGAACAGGTGAGGAAAGAAGAGAGGTCCTCACAGGAGATGACGGGGAAAACAGAGAGAAGTCTAGGGGACCTGAGTGTGCAGGTGTTTCTCTCTGTGCAGTAGTAGTAATCAAAGGAGGAGTAGTGAAACCTCCTGAGAGGGGAGTGACAAGGATCTCTCCTTATGATACTAGAACAGGGGGGGAAAACTCAGCAGGAACACTCCCAAAGTTCAGAAAACGGGAAACTTCAGAGGAAGGACGACTAGGAAACTGAGAATCTGAAAATGGAGTTCTCACAGAAGGGGAGGGCGTATTACCTTTTTCGTCGACAAAAACTTCTTTTGCAGCTCTCTTTCCCTTTCTGCACACCGCTTCCAAGTCTACTTCTGGTGTGGCCAAAGGAAAATGTGGATTTGACCTCGTATGTCTGCCTCTCGAAGCCACAGTTGATAGAACAGGTTCTCCCCAGCGGAGTCGTCACAGTGGAGTCGCCAGGTGCACAGTGGAAATCTTCAAGTTCTAATATCTGATGCACCTTCAGAAATCAGCTAATCATTGTCGTTCTGCCCAGGGAAAATCTTAAACTTCGTCCCCGGCAACAGTGCCAGAGATGTTAGCGTTCGGAAGTCACCCCTGGATTGCTAGCAGGAGCAGAGCCCGACGCCCATCAGATTAATGTCACGGTTTGTTTAAAGGGTGATCAAATGGAGGAAAACTCAGAACAGTATTGTATCAACTCAGAGACCAGACCAGGCATGCATGCACAAGTGAGGTCTTGATAAACTCCAAACAGTGATTCGCAGTAAAAGGGTGAGAAGGTGGAAGACTTATGCAAGAAGGGTGCAAAGGTCTATAATAAACATCAGGTTTATAACAGACTAGGAGAGAAAGCATTCGAACACAAAGTCCCTTTATATTCAAACACAGAGAACCAAAGAGTACATAAATGTCACAACAAATCCTTTATCATAACACAAATGCAACAATCCACGTGAATCCTTCGACTGTGAACACTCCGACATGAGATGAAACAAAGATGTAAAAGAAGAACTATTTGTCATAAACCAAGAAGTCTCAAACACAGAGGCATAACCAGGAAACCAGAATGTCGTTGAAACTTTACAGTCAGGATCTTAGCTCTACCATCGATTGATACAAAAATGGCAAAAATACCTACATATACTTAAAACAACAACAGCAGCGGGACCAAGAAACTGCATTGAAAGCTTTGCGTCTGCATGGATTCTGACACTCTGCAGCCGCAGTCTTTGATTAATTGTGCAGCTTGCGACAGACGTGATAGATCTTCTGACAGTTACATCGACAAATCGACATGCCTTTAATTCATTATAGGACATCCCCATAATGGCGGAGACGATGTCTAACCACCCCCAACCACTTCCATAACTGCTTCTTGGGATTGAGAACGGCCCAGGCAACTCATCATTTCGGGATATGGGCGAATCCTCGTACTGCCTCCTGGAATAACTAAATGACTTGAGGGACAGTCATGGAGGCCAGTGTGGAGGATGAGGCGCATGACAGGAATGGTGGTGCTGGGTTGTAAGGGTGTGAAAGGAGTGACGCAACGAGAGGAGGCTGTCGGAAGGAAAGAACTCACCTTCGGGTGAGAGGCTGACATGGAAAGGAACAGGACACGTGGCAAGCAGTGAGTGGGTGATGAGAAGAAGGGAAGACCACGCGGACCAAGGAGGAGAGATGAATGGATGACACACGGCAGCAGGGGAAAGGTGGAAGGGAGGATGAAATGATGGGAGGAGGGCCCACACTGCTTAAGCACAGGGCAACTGAGAAGGGCGGGGCCACACGAGCGTCGTTGGTCTGGGCGTCTTGATTGTGGTCGTCGAGAAGCTGCACATGGGATTCTGGACCCCCCCCCTCTGCTTAAAGGTAGAAAGGCGAGGGGGAGTCTGGAATGGTCTTCATCGCCATTGATCCGGGCGCGCTCATCTGGACCGTCGGAGAGGTGCGCCCCTGATTCCGGACCCCCCCCCCCCCCTCTGCTTAAAGGTCGGAAGGCAAGGGGGTTCCAGAATCCAACGCGCGCCGTTGATCCGGGCACGCGAATCTGGACCATTCGGGTTCGCTCGTTACTTACTATGGGTGCTTGATCACCCGAAACTTAGGACAAATGGGTTTTTAACCCTTCTTATGCATTCTACCCCCCCTATACAAGAAGTATCGCTAACAAGAAGATCGGGACATATTGCTAAGGAATTCCCTGGTACAGGTCCTATTTCTCTTTGTTGTAAAACTATTGGTCATGAGGTTGAGGATTGTCCAAGGATGATTGCTAAAGTTGAAAGAATGAACATGAGACAAGAAAACTATGAAGGAAGTCAAGAGACTAAGAGCATGTTAGAGAATCATAAAGAGAAAGAATCATAGAAAGCTTATACTATGCTATTACAATTGAAAGAAACAATGGATGTTCACAAAGATGTCAGTTTAGAGATATTGAAAGTAAAACAACGCATAAGTGCAAGAATATAAGACTTTGACATAGACTGTGTCTTGGATGAGGAAACACAAGTAGATATTATGACAAAAGACACTTGGGAAATTTTGGGAAAGACTGTTGTGGTACCTTCATTGGGAAGGATAGGCTTGTTTAAGGGTAAGATGATAAATTTATGTGGAAGAGATACTAAGGTACCTATTATTATCCATGGAACATTGACTGAAGAGGAATTTGAAGTCATTAAGTTTGTTGAGAACAATGCCCCTTTCCCACTTTTTCTAGGTAAGACCTGGATTGAGAAGGATCGGATCAGAAGGAAAGCAGAGGAAGAGGCTATAGAAAAGAAAAAGAAAGAACTAAGGTATTTCATAGCTAGAAAAATAGATTGACTAATAAAAGAACAAGAGGATAAGTCGAAGAAACAAAACAAAGTAACAACATAGGAGGGATAGAAGGAAAGGGAGTTAGCTATCAAGGTTGAGAGAATGCAAGATGGTTTGAAGGACATATCCATGCAAGAAAGCATAATAACCACCTAGGAAGTATTAAGAGAAGGGATATTAACTGCAGACCCTTTGAGGGCACATCAATAGTGCGAAGTCACTACGCTAGGAGAAGATAAGAATAAGAATGGAAAGAGGAATCCAGAAATAGTGAGAGAGACTCATATCATAGGAAAGAAGGCAATGAAGCTCAGTAAAAAGAAAGCTAATATGTAAAATATACAGAAAGCTACAGAGACCAGATGGAAGACTTCACAGACTGGAACCTTGCAAGAGGAAGGTTCACAGGATTTGAACCTTGTCAGAAAAATAGGATCGCGCAGAATGGGACTTGTCCCTAGAGAAGCTATATGACCATTGCTAACCATTAGAAAAATTCTCCGAAATGGCTATAAAATGAATTTATGGGTGGATGGACCAGTTTTGAGACGTTGAACCCGTGCCATAATGGACAGATCCACATTTATGGAAGCATTATTGCCTGTTGGAAGAATATGTTATGAGGCCTCTCTTATTTAACCCGTCAAACATTGCACCAGGACCACTTTTTTCCACCCGTGATTAGTTGAGCTAATAGAGAATTGATTGTGTGTCAAGTTATGTTATCAGAAACTAGGTGTCATTGTTCGTTTGTCTACCCCGCTTATCCGTTTGCCTACCCCGACCTGTCTATTTAATAGTGAGAATGTCGGGCAAACCTATTGAATTATATAAGTATGTTGAGGATGTATTGAAGAAGTTAATGGACAATAGACCATTATCATAAGGTGTATAGGCCTCGTCGACTAGGGTACTACAGGATTCCACTTCGATTGGATGACGTCCTAGCCGTGTCAACCCTACGACTGAGCAGTGAAGTAAGCATCGTGGCGATCTGGCTAATGAGAAGTATATCCCGTCGATCCTACCAGAATATATCTCACCTTTGGATGGTTCTTTAACTGTGACAACATCCCATGGGACTATGAGTACACTATGTTCACCGTATACATTCCAAAGGGAATACATGTAGTCAAGAGTCAGTTGGGATAGATCCCATTGCTGAAGAACAACAAATTCAATCTAGGAGACAAAAATAATTATGCTATGCTAGAACCCCACTAATACTTGATGAATTCAACTAGGAAGACGCCTCACCTAGTCGCCCAACTATGGATTAAGGGACTGACATAGTCCATTGTGCTAAATGTGATGAAGATTCCCCATTTTGGATGTCACCACGAGGTTAACACTTGCACTAAAATCCTCTTGTCGTCCTATCATGGTGGATACATGTGGATCGACCAGAGGATTAATGTGGATCCATCATTGATCCACTATATTAAAGGATTAAGAATGAAGGGACCCGACCCTCAACAGTTTTACCCAAGGAAGCCCTCAGACCTCTCCCTAGCAAAACACATCAAGTAAGCTTATGACAAAGTTGAAATAGGAAAGTGAGGCTACAAGATAGCCTCTATCCAGGATGGCGCAGTGTGCCTCACTTGTCAAATCATAGTTGGAAAGATCATAAGAAAGAACTTCCCCATAGAGGTCACCAGGTTTGTGGTGGACCTCGTAGTAAAATGTGTGGAGGGAATGCAAATGATTTGGGCGAGTTACCTTGTCAATGAAGTCGAGAAATATTGTCACGAAGCTCAAGATTTGGGATATGAGTTCCAATTCAGTTGGTTGATCATTTTGATCACATTTGTCGCTTAGAAAATGCCTGAAGGAGCCATCTTTCTAGAGATCAAACCATTAGAGTTGTTGGCCTCTAGGTTTTCTACCTTGTTGTACATCAACGGCATGTCGAAGAAATGGAAATCCAGCGTTGTGTTTCATTCCTTCTATCAGCAACTGAAGGTTTCCATTGATTCATTTCTGCGCATGACACTGAACACCTTGCACTAGTACAGACCGATAGCCAAGTTCCATGCAAATCCACATTTTGTATATATCACTATGCGTAGAGATGAGAACAAGGAAGAGTTACAGTCATTTTACAAATTGATAGATGAGCACATGGAGCAGATCACAAAGGAGTGGTCGAAGGATTTCCTTGTACCTATTGTTGATGCAAAACTCTCTAACACTGACACCATTAGTAGCCCCATGGTCACCCGGGTTGAGCATGTTAGACAATCAAGTGGGATGAAGAAGAAGAAGAAGAGGGAAGAAGTCCAGGATGTAGAGACCGATGAGGAGGACAACATCTTTGAAGAAAATAGATCTGGCTCGCCAGGAGGACAAGGAGATGAAGAATATGGACAAGGAGGAGGGGATGAGAAAGGAGGAGGTTAGGCTACATCGTCAAAATATCCCCCTACTGAAATAGTAACACTGCAGAGAAGGAAGGTTTCTCTGCAGAAACCTTCAGCAAGAAAGAAGATGCATGCCAGTAAGCCCTAGTTAGAAGCAACACTCATGGAAGATGACATTAGTTTGGTCCGCGAAGCCATGGAGGATGCTTCCGAGGACATATTGTAGAGATATGGAGAGAAGAAGGAGGATATGTATGGAAGGATCGATAAGGAACTAAAGGAAATATATAAATCTATTTGTTTGTTCCACACAGTACCTACTGCGCCTTCCTCGTCACAGATTGCAGAATTGGGGGATGAACCAACCCAATTGAGAATAATAGCATATGTGACAGATGCGCGACTTCAGAAAATCCAAGAAGAAAAGGATAAGGCTACATAAGCCTTGAAACAAGAGAAATATGAAGTCTTAGAACAATTATGAGTAGTGCGGTTGATCCAGATTATTTTCGGCAGGAAATTAGATCGGAGATATAATAAAGAAGTGCACAGAGATATCACAGATATTTAATAATATAACAAAAATGTATCAAAGATGCAACCATAAACACAGATATACAATAATACATGATTTATATTAATGAAATAAATGTACAGAGACTGTAAAAATACAAAGTGAAAGACTCGCTAGAATGGTGGCAACTTATCTCTGAGAAGAGATGTGACGGCTACTCGCATTTGCAAGAAGATGATTATAATGAGGCTCTGAAGGCCTTTTTACAATAAATAGGAATGCAAAAAACCCTATATATCCAAAAAACTAACCCTAGGAGATGAAGCGCCAAAAGTCATGTGAGCCCCATTTGGGTAAGTGAGTACATCAACTTCCCGGGGTCGTAACTTTTGCATACGATCTCCGTTTTAGGCGTGTTATAGCTCGTTGGAAAGGTATCTTCGAGGAAATTAATTTTGGGGGATCAATAATTCCTTTTAATATTATTGAGAACCTATATCTCAAAAATCCCTCATTTAGACCCTCAAAATGGCCCCTGAAGTTAAAACTTGCTAAAAATAGTAAATTGCCAAAATTGCCAGAAAATTGTTTTGAGCCAGTCGGAAAAGGTGGGTGGCCACCAATATCCACTTGAATCAATTCTCCATCCTTAGGAAGAAATGGTATCCATTTCATTGAGTTCCCATGGGAGAGGGAAAATCATTTTTTGGATCTGCATCTTGGTGAGCTGCTTGTATTGCTGGAGACGTCGCGTTGCTCAGTTTGTGGAAGTCTGTCACGAACCTGTTGAGGCCAAGGCTATTCAACAAGTTAGGATACATGAGAGGATGATGTGCAGAAGGAATATTTGTTCTTTGCTGCAACTTTTTCGACCTGCTTCTGTTGGATAGAAGGTGCTTGGGGTGAGGTTGTAGTGGTTCCAACGTTCTTCAGTTCCCCTTTTGAACAGATTGTGAAGAAGCTTAATTTTGTAGTATGAGATACTACCTTGCATAACTTTTTTTGTGGAAGAGTAGTTAGAAGTACCTCTGGTATTCTATAGAGATGACCCCCCAAAGTAACAATGACACTTTGGGGTCGAGACTCATAAACAACATGACACTTCCACATATATGGTTGGCCCAAGAGAACATCACAGACATCCAGTGGGGCAACATCACATAATACCTCATCCTTGAAGGGATGGATACTGTATGAAAATCGACACTATTGGCTGACACGAATATCTCATCCTTGGCAAAGCCACCCTATGTTGTATGTCTGCTGGTGTGGTGTTGTGGACAATCCTGACTGTTTGACGACCTCTTATGAGATGAGGTTCTTCTAGCTTTCACTATCAACAATAAAATGTAGCGAGGTGCCCTTCATCCACATATGTGAATGAAAAAGGTGCTCCCCTTCTTCAGGATATGTTGGTTCTTCTGGTTGAATTGTTGCATTCATGACAATAGCAGTGATGTTTGCATCAATGATCTGTCCTTTACCAGTATTTTCAGAATCAGATTCTGAATCAGGCTTCGGCTCCTTGTCTTTGATCCTGGCCACCAATGACTATTTTGAGCGACATTCATCGGTGTTGTGCCAGGGGATTTTGTGGAAATCAAACCATTTTTTGGTGTCCTTCTTTGTCTTCCCGTGACCCTTGTTTTCCTGTGTCTTGGACTGGTTTTCGGGAGACTGTTTGTTAGGGCTATCTTTGTCATACTTTGGTTGTTGCGAATTTGCAAACCCGAATTCCTGTTTGTTCTAGTGCTTAAATTTTTTCTCAATTTTAACAGCATATCGAAAAGTAGCACCGAGTGATGAGATGTCTAGAAAATCCATTTTAGTCTGGATGTATCTATGTAGAGCCCCACGGTATTTCAGAACCAAATGTCGTTTGGAATCCTTGATACCCATCTTGGTGCGCAAGGTATGGAAGGTATTGGTGAAATCTGGATCTACTTGGCCCCTCTCTTGCCGTAGTGTGGTCCATCTCATGTACTAGTCCTCATAGTTTCCAACAGGATAATACTGTTCCTTTACCGCATCCACAAAAAAATCCCAAGTGGGCTTGGCCCCATCTATTCCAGACTCCTCCGTGGAACTTTGCTCCCAGTAATTTTCCCACCAATTTTTGACACGAGGGAGAGATTTAAGGAGTGCGAAGGTGCTCTTTTCTTTGTTGAAAAAATTGTGAACAGAGAAATAACCTTCTAGCAGAGTTAACCATTTTTCTAGGGATTTTGCATCTATCTTTCCTTCAAATACAGGAATATCAAAATTAACTTGTATCTTGAAAGGCAAGGTACTTCCAAAGTGGCCACTTGATGAATATGTGCCTATTTCTATCGAAAGACATTGAACAATGTGGGAAAAGTTCTCCATCATTTCGTCCCTCTATCATGTGAGAGCTTGCTCAAGCAACAGACTGATAGGATCGTCTGCTCCATTGTTCTTCTTTTCTTCCACCATTGAGGGTTTCTTGGGTGTGAAAGATTGATTGTATTCAAGAGAGACAAGATCGAGACCCAACTTGCTATACTCGGACCTCATCGGGGACATGCACTGAAAAAAACGATCAAGAACAACCTGCTCTGATACCACTGATCCGGATTATTTTCGGCACAAAATGAGATTGGAGATATAATAAAGAAGTGCATAGAGTTATCACATATATTCAATAATATAACAAAAATGTATCAGAGATGCAACCATAAACATGGATATACAGTAATACATTATTTCTATTAATGAAAGAAATGTACAGAGACAGTAAAAATACAGAGTGAAAGACTCGCTAGAATGGTGGCAACTTATCTATGAGAAGAGATGTGACGGCTACTCGCATTCGAAAGAAGATGATTACAATGAGGCTATGAAGGAATTTTTACAATAAACAGGAATGCCAAAAACCCTATACATCCAAAAAACTAACCCTAGGAGATGAAGCACCAAAAGTCATGTGGGCCCCATTTGGGTAAGTGAGTACATCAACTTCCCGGGGTCGTAACTTTTGCATACGATCTCTGTTTTAGGCGTGTGATAGCTCATTGGAAAGGTATCATAGAGGATATTCATTTTGGGGGCTCAATCAATCCTTCAAATATCATTGAGAACCTTGATCTCAAAAAACCCTCATTTAGGCCCTCAAAATGGCCCTGGAAGTTAAAACCTGCTAAAAATAGTAAATTGCCAAAATTGCCAGAAAACTATTTTGAGCCAGTCGGAAAAGGTGGGTGGCTACCAATATCCACCTGGATCAGTGGTATAGTGTAAATTCATATGAAATTGAGAGAGAAGATTTTCGGGTGATGATCTAGGAGGAAAAAGAGAAGCTACAGGGAGAAAAGGAGCAATTGCTCGCAGAATGGGCTACAATCAAAGAGGTAGTGAGTAAATCATATCACTCTATGTCAGGCTTGGCATAGAAGGAACATGATTCGGTCAAGGCTCAAGTAGTGAATCTCGATGAGTCCATCCAGATGCTTCAAGTGAGGATAACAGAGTTGGAGTTCGAAGCAATACCGATCACCCCACAAGAAGTGCACGATCAGAGGGAGGAAACCACCAAGAACACATTAATAAGGATAAGGGAGCTCACCTAAGAGTACAAACAATTGAGAGATAGAAGTGCACAAACTTATGAATGCCTCGAAGAAGATCCAGAGCTAAGGAAACTGGAAGCGTAGTTACAGGAGGCCCAATAGAAAACATTCTTTATGCAGGCATAGAAGAGATCTCAAGAGCCCCTCAGGGTGCAACAAGAGATTAATGCCATCCAGGGAAGGGTAATGGAAGTTGCGCAAAAGCTACAACCTATGCAGGATGAACCCTACAAGGTGTTCAAATAAATTGAGGGATAAGGCTTGCAATTGGACCAAGTGATTGCAGAAGTGGAACAATGCCTGGAAGGGCCTGTTACAGAGTAGACGATCCAAGAGATCGCTGAGCAGGAGGCTCAGCCAAAGCAACAATTTGAGGAAGCTTGAGTCAATATTGAGGCCTTTGAAGAAACATTTCCAGACCTGAGTGAATCAATATGAGTCACAGGTGAGTGTTAGGGGCCTGTTGGCCCTCGACCAAGTTTTGAGGAAACCTTGGTCAAGTTTGGACCACTTTTGGACTTCGACATGTTAGTCAAAGATGAAGCGTCAAGGGGGAGTTGAGATCGTGGATCCCACTTATTTTGTGGGCTATGTGGACCCAACAAGGGGTTCTTTAGGGGTTTTGTAATGGGTTATGGGATTTCGACCCATGGGTTTACCCATGATTTGGCCTTATTGTAAGGTATTGTAAAAGTATAAATAAGTAAGAATGCATGGTATAAGTAGATAAGCTGAGTGAAGCACAGTTGTGGTGGCTAAGTGAAAGTAGTTTTGGGTTGCTTTGTGCAATAGAATGTGTATGTGTTAAGGCTATGTGCTCGATAGAGGAGTTGGATCTATGCCTAAACCTAGTTTTGGAAGAAGGATCTGGTGCTCAGTGCATAGATATCCTATCCTATGCGAAGCTAGGCTTTGTGGCTTAGTGGATAGGAGCGGGCGAATGTAATATTTAGAAGAATAATAAGAAGACGAAGCATTGGTGGACGTAGCCCCACACTGCGGTGAGCCACGTATATCTTTTGTCTTTGGTTTCTTTGTGTTGTGTTGTTTAGGTTATGAATATGATTAGTGCTTTTCTTATTTTGTATGTTAGATAAGATCTGTTGATGCTTAGTGCTTTATTTCTATTAAGGATGAATGAATGTTATATCTAACTCAATGCTATGTGATAAACGATTGAAGTTCTTAATCTTTATTATTACTATGCCGATCTATATTCAGGTAAGTTATGCAATGTTAATGAAGCTAATGAACTAATGCGTGTGACCTTTTAAGTGTTTCTAGAATACTCCGTGAAGTGTTATTATCACGGATCTGTGTCCCATCTTTTTTACAAACACCTGAGTCATGCAACCTGCCTACTTCTACCTCAGGTGAGACTTCACCTGCTTTGCAGGTGTTGCCGAAAGGGTTGGTAGTTAGGGTTTTGTTTGTGATTTGTTGAAGCGTTGAACCCTGGGTCTACCCCTGTGCCAACAACATCAATCCAGTTTCATCACTAGTGTCAGTTTTCAATTATTCAATTCAAGACTCTATTTAGTTTAAAGCATAATAAGTGGTATTCTATGTGTGAATAAAACCACTCTTTTTTATTAAGTCAAGTGTGAAGTATACATTTATGTACTCCAACAGTGTTTTATTCAAGTTAATTATTCATTCTGCAATTGTTAATGTAGATTTATGTCTCAGTCCCAGATGGATGAGAGCCTCTACAACTCTGATAAATATGCAGTTTTTGTATGTTTTGAGGGGTTCTAATTTTTGGGAAAGGATAGAAATACATCAGATTGGTTGGACCCATTATATTGATGGATTAAAGATCTCTACCTGGTAGATATACTCTTGATGACAGTGTTTCATTCAAATCTTCATGTTTTTTAATCTTATCTTGAATGCAGTTTTTATTTGTGCAAAGTACATTTCATTTCCTTCGACTATTGTATAAATTGTCTTTATTGATATGCAACTTGTGAAAACAACTAATGCTTGGTGAATATTTATTTGTATTGCAACCTGTGGGAGGAATTGTGTTTTTGATACATTTTTAATGTCTTGAAATGATATTTTAAGTATTGAACTTCTTGCAGCGGATTATTCATTGAGTAATTTGTTGTTTCCCTTTGTTTTATATTATTTCACTTGTTTGTCATTAGTGTTCCACCAACCAAGGAGGACCCTCATCCATATCATTTTTCCAACCCAACCATTCTCCTGTCTTGTTAAAACCAACCCTCTAATTGACCCAAAAAATCAAATTATCAAAAGAATAATCATCTCAAAACATGAGGTGGCCTAGATTTTCCGTTTAGCAGTCAGGTGCAGACTTTAGGACCAACATCTCCTGGCATCATTTTCGGGGAAGGGACTAACGGAATATCTTTCCCTGGTAGAACAATAATGATCAGTTCTAATATTTGATGGTGAACAAAGACTAGACACATTTAGACTACAGATCATTCACCTAGCGACATTCACTTGGCGACTCCATGGTTAACGAATCCAGTGGTGACTCCACAGTTTTAAGAAGTCATATTTTTAGATGGAATCCATCTTGGCTCAGAGGTTTTCTCTTTTTAATTTCTCTATTGTTCCTGGTTTTCCAAATACTTTTCCTACTATAGATAAATGGGGTGATTACTTGCCCATATTTAGAGAAGATAAAGATGATAAAGCTGTAGATCATTTGCTTGATTTCCATGAAGCCATGCATCAGTTGGGTATACATCATGAGGATGTTTTAATGAAGTTGTTCATGTACTCATTAGAGAGAGATGATCGTGAGTGGTATTGATCCTTTTCCTCTGCTAGAATATCCTCCTTGGAACAGTTCCATGTTGCCTTCAGTGATCATTGTAAAAGGTTTTTTCCAGCTGATTTACTTTGTGAAAACTGTTGTAAAGAATTTCAATCTTATATTCAACAGTCCATTATTAGTTCTTCTAGAAGTATAGATGAAGGGGGCGATAATAATGAAGAATAGAAAGAATATTCATTATCAGTTGTATCTTCTTCCAATTCTGTTATACAGCATGACGAATTTCAACATTCTTTTAAAACTGAAAATGATGATGAGAAGGCAATAAATGTTGATGTTAAATCCTTATTTAGTTTGGATTTCCAACAAAACGTTTTTCATCTTTGTGTTCGAGATGAAACTAACGATAGTAATGACTATGATCAATTTGTGGCTCAAATGTTTCATGAATATTTAGCACCTGTTTGTGATGTCTTTGAAGTTGAACAAACTCCATTTACTAGTTATGAAGAGGAGCTACCAAATCCACATTTCAAACCTTCTTTTATAGTAGGTGCGTATCGGCATTCCCTAGAAGTCGTTGAACAACAAGAAATATAAAAGTCTGAAAATGACCTTTTGGAACAAGAATGAGGAAAAACCATTCATGTAGAAGACATACTCTCTCAGTTCAAACAACCAGATGAGAAATATGAAGAGTATAATCTTATCAATTATGCAGATCTCATATAACAACAACTTTGTCTTCTCAATTAGTTGGAGGCTTTCCACGAGTTTGAAGATCCAATAACAAGTTGGATGGATTCTTATTTTTCCAAAATCCTAAAGGTTGAAAGTTTTAGCATGATCATCATTAGAAACTGTAAGTGCCAGACGTCTGCTAAATTTTTTTTCGCATTTGATATATCCTCTTTGGATTATTATAAATAGTGACATGCACATAGTTATGGTTCTCAGTCAAATGTTTTCTTGGTTTCATTGCAAATGGAATTACACATGATTGAGTTGGTTTTGAAATGAATAGAGTAGGTAGTAGGAGAATAAGCTCATAGCTCAAGTGTTTAAATTTTAGTTCCAGATTGTTTTTCAGTGTGTTGGTTTTTAGTAGCTTGTTTGAATAAAGACTCCATAGCCCAACAAAGGCACTGGGGTTTAGCTGCAGTTTTGAGTTTCAATAAAGAATCCATATCCAAAAAAAGGCACTAACTGCAGTTTCGAGTTTCAATAAATATTCCATATCCCAACAAAGGAAATGGGGTTAGCTTCAACATTAGTTTTCAGAGACGCATGGATGGCAGACAAGAAAGAGGTAAGAAAAGGGAGGTGGGGAAATTTATTAAATTCAAAGACATTGATCTATTGTTCTTATCACCTCGCAGGGAAATGTTATCCACGGTTGGAGGCAATGTTGAAACCTAGGTTTGTACCCATTCATCTCCTCTCTCATTTCCCTATTCCTTCATCATATGTTTCATCTTCTGGCTGATAAAGTCGGTTTCCTATCTGTTCAATGACCTACTTTTCCTTATTGGATTGTTTGAATGATTCTTTGTGCCGCATTATTTTTGTTTTTATTGAAAGATAATTGCATGTTTGGTTTAAGTTTGAAATACTTGTCATCATGTTTACCACTAATTGAACATGCAGCAGGCCCACGAAGCCTTTCCTATGCACAAGAGACATCCAGGTCCTCCAATTCCTTTGTATGCAGAGTAAGAAACCATGAGAAAAAATTCATCATTCAGAGAAGTCCATTTCAATCTTGAAATACAAGTAAACAAATAGGTTCAATTTTCAATCATGAGATCAAGGAAATATTAAGTCACGGCCGTCAGATCTCATTGGAAAGAGATCGATGGAGGGGAGGAATTGCAGGGATCGGGAAGCAAATTAATGTTTTTGCAAGTTGTGAGCCCACAATCTCTCAAGATCATTGATATTGCTAGATAAATAGATCAACGGTGGATATCTATCCCACTACAGACAAGAATATTCACTTTGAAGAGATCAGGAAGGAAATTAAAGAGTGAGCGACCTTCGCAATCACTCGTGTTCATTTATCTTCAAGAAAGGGACACATGTCAGGTGATTTCGTACTCTGAGAGGAAACATGAAGACGCTAAGTGAGTAAAGGAATCCCGAAGGCTCGAAGACCGGATTTCATATAGATCTTCCATCAACAAGGACACGTGACGCCATATCTCTCACTTTGGAGACTTAGCACTCTAGAAGGTTTGTGGAGCGAAGCACTATAGAAAGAATTACCCGAAGTTCCGAAGTAAATCGTGATGGTCCAAATAAAGAGGCCACATAAAGGAAAATATAACATGTCAGAAATAAGACACTTCGGAGGATTGCATGGGAAAGAAGAAGAAAAATCCCGAAGCCCGAACTCCCAAAGTGAATCTGTTAAGTACCTATACCAGATCTGCAAATATACTTCAGAAATAACCAAGAATAAACCATAAACCATTCACCATAACATGAACACAAGAAATAGAGAAAACCCTTGAG
>ML778308.1:1341863-1364809 GCA_009831015.1 Picea engelmannii
ATTCCATCCCCCTTATGAAAGCGTTGTCCTCAACGCTTGATGTACAACCATATACCAGGGTCCCATGGATAATTGTGGACCGTAACGCTGAAGAAGACTGAAGAACCAAAGTCCCATGTAGAAAGGAAATCCACCATGCTGAAATAGTCCAACCACCATTGTAAGCCCGGGTTCCATGTCCAAGTGCTCATGTGAACTCCCCGTAGAAGATTTTGGAACCCAATAACCAACTCCAAATGATGCTCCAAAGACTGACACCTATCATGTGGATCCAAATAAGAAGATCCATCCACATAGGGCCACAAATATTGAATACATAATAGATCTACAAACAAGATAGAAGAAACCACACTTTATTAGAAGAAAACCCTTGAGGTAGGGCAACACCATACAATGGATCCTATTATGGAAGGGATCCTCTCCTGTTCACTTGCCTCTTCGAGGGGGCATCCTCCTATTGAGCTACCACTCCAAACACAATACTTCTCTTCATATCTCATTACATTGCTTGAGCCCCTTTATATAGTGCTACCATCACCTAAGAACATTCTAGAGGAGGAATCTTCTAGAAGTAGAACCTTCTAAGAAGTCCTCTTACATTTATTATATCTAACTACCATAGTGGGCCTTATTTAATAATATAGTGGACCTAGTCCACCTTACATTGAATGACCTCCACTATTATCATTATGGGCCCTCTGGGCCCCCCTACTACCTCTCTAGCTACCTTACAGAATCTCGGTTGTCCAAAATAAGAGGAAACATGGAGGAAGATCTCTCACTTCAGAGTTATGACACTCTGGAGGATTGTAAGTGTTGGAACAAATATTGAAATTATGGCTTTCGGTAGTTAGGAGGAAAACATTTATAGTGTTTATCTAACAAAAGTGCAGACTTTTGGTAGCTTAAATCTTAGGTTTCATATGCCCTTAGATGCCGAAAGTGTAGATGTGTTTTTACCTAGAAATCATGTCACATGGAGGTACTAAAAGAATGCAATAAATGGAAATAAAATCACTATAATAAGGTTTTACATAAGTGCCACGTCACCATTTCTGGTTTTCAACAGTCAGGGATTTGGCCGACATAAAGATTTTGACCATTGCTCCGTTTCCCCGAAACCCGAAACCCAAAATTGGGGTTTCCAAATTTCGGTGGATTACGATGATCTGAAATCAAACTGTTAGCTGTCGAAAGCTAGGACTTTCGATGGCTAAGATACCCCTGTTTTTGACCTATTAGCCACCGAAATCGAAGGTTTTTCAAAAAAAAAGTGTCTGTGGGAAAACTCACTTTTCTCAACCTTGGAGAGGTCGTTTTACACGTTTGAATAGTCGATTGACATCTACAGATTCTAATATTTTTAGTGGTATCTTCAGATATGAATTTAGATCTCAGGAAGGTAGGAAAAAGTTCCCCTCAATATGGAATTGCACGCATGGCCCAGAAATGTAGGAACGCACCCAGATTTCAGTTAAACAATTGCCATTTAATTTCTCAGTCAGTTTTGAGGTAGTTTCTCATATGCTATATGCTAAGGATTATATATTGTATATCTCTTTTATGAGAGGATGGGGGGAACCTCTTTTGAAGAGGTATTCTATTGAAAAATGATTTATTTTGAAGATCTGGAATAGCGTAATGTTGGAGACATGTGTTCACTTGATATATGAGATTCATCACGACTGATTCCTTCAGTATATTATTCGTCTTGTTACATTCATATTGTCTATATCTTCTTTTATCAACCAAGTTAAAATTTGTTTAGAGTTCATTTTGCATGCTCCTTACACATGGTTGATATGTGTTGTGTTTCAATGATGACTAGTCAGAATTCGCTCAAGATTAGTGCTCTGCACCAAGTTATTAGCCTCCAATGTTTTTCCTCTAAAGTTGTAGTGAAAATTCATCCTTGTTAGATGATTTCACTGTGTTTTTCTTTTCCTTTTCTTTTCTACTACCATATCTTGATTATCGATTTCTGAAAGATAGACTTACTTTGCCTCATTTCCCTCAAGTAACACGATCACTTCTATTACCCCTTTTCTTTGGTTTTCACTTGACTCCATTGCCCAATAGGCCTTTTCAAATCTGTGCAACCACCAACCTTATCAAAATATCTTGTGTTATAAGAAATCTGGCCTTATTACTTTGATTACTGAATATTCTTTGAGTAAAGAGCCTTTGGCTATTGAGAGAGCCTTCTTTGAGTGTATTAGGCCAGAAACACACTCTAAAGAAGGTTTCAGGTTACCTCAGGGATTGGATTGCAACAACGCTAGTCAAGTTTCGAGAAATGATTTATTATCTCATTAAAAATATGCTAAGGCTTGGCTCTATTACAACCTAGAGTTAACTCTTGCGATAACAGTAAGAACTATGCATTGAAAAGGCCCGAAGCCCGAACTCCCGAAGTAATTTTGGATTGTTGATCTCAAATCAACAAGAACATTTGATCTTTGCAGCGTGTAAGAAACGAAAATGCCTGAACATTTACATACCAAAGTCCCGAAGTGACGAGAGACTTTCACGTCAATCAAGCCCATACTACTTCAGGATTTTTCCATGCTTGACATTCCGAGCTCCTGAAGCTCGAAGTCCTGAAGTGATGAGAGACTGCCATGTCAACTGAGCTTGTACTACTTCAGGATATTTCCAAACACAACATTCATAAACTCTTGAAGCCCGAAGTCCCAAAGACACATGGCACTCATTCTCCTAAGACACATGGCACTCATTTTCCTGAGACAAATGGAACTCATACGACATGACACATGGAACTCATTTTCCCGAGACACATGGAAGTCATACATCAGGACACATGGCATTCATTTCAGGCTGCCATGTCACTCTGAGAGTTATACAAAATTTTCATCTAAATTGGCACCATTTGTAAATCAGATAGGGGATTTCAAATATGGAATATGGATAGAACTTTAGCAGGGGTGCTAAAGTAGAAGGGTCACCCACATCGCAGATCACAAACATGATCGATGACCACACATCATTGCGGGGACATAAAATGATCGAACATTAATTTTCCAGAGTGGTTCCGCAATTGAAATCGTGGTATAGCTTGTAAGGTATGTGGCAGCTTATGGTGGATTGTGTGGGTTGGAGGGGTGTGGACCCAAACCACCCTCAACAATTTTTTCAATCACGTTCTTATACGAGGTCAGGTCACCACGTCACTCTGAGATATTTTCACTCTGGACATCAAGTTTTCTTCAATGGCCTCCAACAACACGCGTGTACGCCATGATCAATGCAAAGATCAACTCTGTCACTCCGAATCAATTTCTTCCACAGTCTCAGTTCATTCCAATGCTCGCATCAGTCTAGTTTCATCGCTAGTGTCAATTTTCAATTATTCAGTTCAAGACTTTGTTTAGTTTAAATCATAATAAGTGGTCTTCTATGTATGATAAGAACCATTTTTTTTATTAAGTCAAGTGTGTAGTATAAATTGTTGTACTCCAAAAATGGTTTAGTCAAGTTAATTAGTCATTCTACAATTGTTAATGTAGAGTTAAGTCTTAGTCCTAGATGGACGAGATCCTCTGCAACTCTGATAAATATGTAGTTTCTATATGTTTTGAGGGGTTTTGATTTTTAGGAAAGGATAGAAATACATCATACTAGTTGGACTCGTTCTATGCATGGATTAAAGCTCTCTACCCGGTGAATATACTTTTGATGACAACGTTTTGTTCAAATCTTCATGTGTTTTTATCTGATCTTGAATGCAGTTTTTGATTTGTGCAAACTACATTTCATTTCCTTCGACTATTGTATAAATTGTCTTTATTGATATGAAACCTGTGAAATTATCTAAGTCTTGGTGAAGATTTGTTTTCATTTCAACCTGTGGGAGAAATTGTGTTTTTGATACATGTTTAATGTCCTGAAATGATATTTTAAGTATTGAACTTATTGCAGTGGATTATTCATTGAGTAATTTGTTGTTTCCCTTTGTTTTATATTATTTCACGTGTCTATCATTAGTGAGCCCCCATCCAAGGAGGACCCTCATCCATATCATTTTTCCAACCCAACCATGGTCCTGTATTGGTAAAACCAATCCTCTAACTAACCCAAAAAATCAAATTATCAAAAGAATAATCATCCCAAAACTTGAGCTGACCTAGCTTTTCCCTTTAGTAGTTAGGTGCAAACTTTAGGACCAACACCTATCATGCCAATTTTGGCTTCACTCAATATTCCTGATCTAACTAAAATGACAAATCATCCTATATAACAAGACCCCACTTGGTCGAATATGCCTACAAAACTACCTACATACATCCCTAAGTTTGAAGGAAAAGACAGCGAGGACCCCGCCAACCATGTCATGTCCTTACACTTGTGGTGTTCTTCCAATAGGATAATGGAAGATTCCATTCGTCTACAATAATTTCAGAGAACCCTCACTGGTAAAACAACCAAATGGTATGTAGACAAGAATTTTGAAGCCCACTCAACATTTGAATCATTAGCCAAATCCTTCCTATCATTTTTTCAACTTCCTATCCATCATGATACTAGATCTAAAATCCTGTCAGGATGCAAAAAAAACATCGCTACTCACATTTGAAACCATATTCATGAATGCAATAGACGTCACAACCTTTGTAAATTGGACACCACCCCACAATAAAGGATAGATTGGTTCCTTCAATCACTCATTCCTACGCTCTCCAAAGATGTGGCTATAACCCTCCCAAAAACTAAAGATGAATTAGTCACTAAGGAACAATAGTTTGAAATCATCTACTCCCAATGAGGGTACCTATAACATGTCCATCAAGATGATCCTCATCCTTTTACCTTTGATCAAGACAAACTTGGAACATCACACGTTGTTGATGGGTTGATCGACTCCATGGCTCATACTCAAGTACATGCACAGTCAGTATCTGCATATAGGACCAACCCATACTTTCAACCATACGAGTGAAATTCCTATTACCCTCCCCCACCCCCCCACCACCATTCATGGCACCTCCTCTTCCCCCCATGGGTACCAATCTACACACATCCCTTTCCCAACCAACCCATGTCCCACAACCAATTTTCCACCACCAACAACATATTGATCCAGGTGGATATTGGTGGCCACCCACCTATTCCACTAGCTCAAAAAACAATTTTCCACCTTGGCAGTTTTTCGATAGTTTTTTGGGTTCCAATCTTCTGGGGCCGTTTTGAGGCCCTAAATGACATTTTTTGGGGATTTGGGGCCTAGGTGCCTGCCAAATGCATTGACCTAGGCCATTAAAAAATCATTCTTCTCGGTTAGACCTTTCCAAAGGGACATTGTGCACCTAAAACGAAGATCGTATGCAAAAGTTACGATCCCGAGAATTTGATGTACTAACTTACCCAAACGGGGCCCGCATGACTTTTGGCACTTCATCTCCTAGGGTTAGGTTTTTGGATGTCTAGGTTTTTTTACATTCCTGTTTATTGTAAAAAGGCCTTCAGAGCCTCATTGTAATCATGTTCTTGTGAATGAACATAGTTTTTACATCTCTTCTCAGGGATAAGCCACCACCATTCCAACAAGCTTGTTTTTCGTTGCATTATTTTACAGTTTTAGCTTATTTCCTTATTGAATAGAAAACCAATTTTATTGTATCTCTGTTATTATGTGTTAAACATATTTTAATTATCTGTATTCATTTCGTTCTTCTCATAAAATGCAGATCAGTGGTATCAAATCCGTCTTCTCCTTGTCGTCTTAATGCATGTCCCCAATGAGGTCATGGTACAAAGAATTGGGTCTCGAGCTTGTTTCTCTTGAGGACAAAAGCTCTCACATGCCCAAGCGACCTATCATGGCAGGAGAAAATAAAGATGATGGGATAGGAGATCGTTTCAAAATGTTGCTTGAGGAAGCCCTCATGCAACAAAGGAATGAGATGATGGATAGTTTCACACAAATCCTTTGGTGGCTACCAACATGTGACACATCTTCCTTGAGAGGAGGCGCCGCCCCTTCAAGGTAAAAATCAACTTTGATATTCCTATATTTGAAGGTTAGATAGATGCATATGTTGTAGAAAAGTGGTTGAATCTAATAGAAGGGTATTTTTTTGTCCATAACTTTTCGAATAGAGAAAATATTACATTTGTGCTCTGTAAAGATGTTCCCCATGTTAAAGATTGGTGGGAAAAATTGATGCAGGAGCATCCACTCTCCATCAAGCGGACCAGCGCGTGGAGTAGAGAACATACAGCTGGACAGTGCCAGCATATAGCTTTTTGAAATATTTTGAAAAGATTGTTGCGGCGTCATTTAAATGAAGGCATTCAAAGCCGGGCGCACTTGTAAAATATTATAGATAGGAAGGCATTTCATAGTTTAATGCTGGTAGATAGGAATTAACTGTAGATTAGACAGTTTTAGCTTCGAGAGGGAAAACGGAGTATAGACACCCTCCCTTGTATCATTGTATTGGGACATTCATTCAGCGTTAGCATTCAGAAGAAGAAGAAGAAGAAGAAGAAGAAGAAGAAGAAGAAGAGCAGAGCAGAGAGTTGTGAAGAACTCCATGTACAGATATTGAATTAATAGAAAATATTTGATTCAATTCCCATGGATGTGTTTGATACCTTTGTGTTGTTGATGTTATGCTTTTTCTTACTTGCTTCCTTTTATGCTTATCTGTTATATGCTGCTTATGTGATTGCATATCAGGTTCGTAACCTGAGGGAATGAGTTTCAATTGTTCCTCTGCTTAGGCCAGGAGATTCCTGCATCGAGTGCAGTTGAATACCTCCGCATAGAGTGCGTTGAGGAGGCTAAGCAGTTGAACTTTTGTTCTCTTTTGCCCAGATTCGTTTTGTGTTATTCGAGTCATGCAGGTGAGTGCAGGTTGGATGGAAGTCTCAGTAGCAAGTCTGAGAACAGAGAAGCCGGAGTTGCTGTGACGGTGAAAGCACAGGGTCCGGGAAGACTTCAACACTTTGGAAGTTGTTGAAGGTGAAGCACAGGTATCGTGCTCGCAGTCTCGGAAGGAGTTGGAAGGATCTCAGCTCAGGAGGGACAACACCTTTGTTTTCAGTTGCATAGTACAAAGGTGATAGAGCGGAGAACTCTTCAAGAGGAGGAGAATCGATGACTTGAAGTCACTGAGAAAGGTCGCGAAGTTACGCATACCGTTGGATCTGGGAGAAATAGCGAGAGAGTAAACCTTCAAGTGCAAGTGAAACCCAGTTGTCGTCGAAATATCGGCAATTCGGGGTCGGCGAGTGCAAGAGTTCCATGCACGTAGAGATCGCGAGGTGCAATCCCCTGATTTAATCAGAGCCGTCGATCGTTGGAAGGACAGGTGGCACGAGTTTCCAAAGAGTTGGGACTCGGCACTTCGGCGTTTGTAAGGTCGAAAGAAGCACGGGAAAATCGCGAGGGCGCGAGTTGCGACGGGTCCCATGGGGACTTGTGTGGAGTACAACACGTGGCATCGTGCATCGACACTCGGATTTTTAAAGGGCAAGTCTTCGACATCGCGAGTGGCGATACTCCGAGATATTGACCGTTGACCATCGGGGATCGGGGTTCGGGGTTTTGATTGCATGAGAGGAGTGTTGAAGGACTCACGATATCGCGAGACCCGATCTCCCGATACGCGAGGAGGAAAAATCACCGAGGAACATCCTGTGGGTGACAAAGACTCCCGAGGAGGAGTCGGAAGAGTATTAACTCTTCAGGCCGAGTTGTTGAAGGTCCTGGTGAAGGCGACCGAGCTGCTGAGGGCAGGTTGGAGTCAGAGTGGTATCAGAGCCTGGAAAGGGAAGTTCTCCTTGTTCAGGTAGCAGAGAGAAGCAGATTTCATCATGCCGCCCCGGAGAGAGAGGCAGTCACCTAATCGTGAAGACAGGGATGCCCGAAGGAGGGGTAGGCCAGCAGGCAACCCAGAAATGGAACGTCAAATACGAGATCTCAGGGCAAGACTCAAAGATATGGAGACCACCCAGAGGCATGGAGCTGGTACAACAGAGTTCAGCGATTCCGAAGTAGAGGAGGAAGCTGGACATGACCAAGGAGAGGTCACAGCAGAAGATGCCTCGACCGAAAGGTTGATCAAAGCCATTTTGAGGATGAGTTCGAGGACAAAGATGGACATTCCCGTCTATGAGGGAAGTCTAGATGCTGAGGAGTTGCTGGATTGGATCCGAGCACTCGACACCTACTTCGATTATGAAGATATCGAAGAGGATAATAAGGTGAGGCATGCAGTCACGAAGCTGAAGGGACATGCATCCTTATGGTGGGACGAGCTGCAGGTGGACAGGCATTCCAAAGGCAAACAGAAGATCAAAAGCTGGGATCGGATGATCGCCAAGTTTAAGGCGAAGTTCATTCCGAGGGATTACCAGATCATTCTGTTCAGGCGCATGCAGAACCTGAGACAGAAGTTGATGACAGTGAAGGAGTACACCGAGGAGTTCTATAGGCTCAACATTCGAGCTGGTCATCGGGAAAGTGATGACGAGAAGGTGGCAAGATACCTGAATGGTCTTAGGTATGACATTCAGGATGAATTGAGCATGGTTACCATCCGCACTGTTGAGGATGCGTACCAGATGGCTCTGAAAGCCGAAGAAAAGCTGAGCCGCAAGAAGGGACAACGAGGGCGAGGCAGAAGCCAGCCCAGAGGCAAAGCAGTTGCCCAAGAAAGAACTCAGAAACCTAAGGAGGATTGGAAGAGACCTCAGGGAAAAGCTAAAAGAGGTGGAAACCCACAGCAGAGGCAACAAATTTATGAGCCGAGGAGATAGCAAGATGATCAGCAAGGAGGATATGCTGATGCAAATACATTTCCTCATACCTGAGGTAGAGGAAGAGGCAGAGGAGGAGTTATCACATGTTTCACGTGTGGTAAAGACGGTCATAAAGTCGTGGATTGTCCAGAGAGGAAGATGGACAGAGGAGGAAACACTCACGTCGCTGAGGCGCAGAGACGTGACATGGAGGATGAGGACACTGGAAGTGGGAAGTCACTGACAGTGCATAAGGTCCTTTTGAAACCCGAGAAAGAGGTGGACAGCTCAGTGCAGAGGAGCAGATTGTTCAGGATGACTTGCAAGACCAAGGGCTGGAAATACAAGGTCATAGTGGATAGTGGGAGCACAAATAATCTTGTTTCGACCGAGATGGTGGAGAAGTTGGAGCTAAAGACACGCAAACACCCGAGTCCTTACAAAGTGACATGGCTGCAGAAAGGACACCATGTATGTGTTACAAAACAATGCTTGGTAAATTTTAAAATGGGTGAATATAGAGATGAAATCTTGTGTGATGTCATTCCCATGGATGTCTGTCATGTATTACTGGGAAGACCATGGCAGTTTGACATAAATGTTGTTCATGATGGGAGAATGAACACATACACCCTGGAGAAGGATGGGAAAACACACACGTTGCTGCCGATGAAGGATAAAGAAGTGAAACCAGAAGTTAGCAGCACGATACTTCTCATGAGTGGGAAAGAGCTTCTCACAGAGTTGGAGAAGGATGAGGATCCACAGTTCTTTGTTGTTAGGAAGCCGAGAATTGTCCTGACAAGCACAAGAGTGGACGACTTGCCTGAGGAGATTCAACAACTGCTTGGAGAGTTCGCTGACATCATCATGGACGAACTACCTCGTTCGTTGCCACCGATGTGGAGCGTGAGTCACCACATCAATCTCATACCTTGAGCAAGTCTACCAAACAAGGCGGCGTACAGGTTGACACCTCAGGAGAACGAGGAAGTCAAAAGGCAGGTACAGGATCTGCAAGACAAGGGACTAGTGAGAGAAAGTCTAAGTCCATGTGCTGTTCCAACAGTACTAAGCCCAAAGAAGGATGGAGGCTGGAGGATGTGTACAGACTCCAGGGCGATAAATAAGATCACCATCAGGTACAGGTTCCCGTTGCCGAGAATGGACGACTTGATGGATTGCCTGAGTGGGGCGAATTACTTCTCCAAGATTGATCTCAAAAGCGGATACCATTAGATCCGGATGAGAGAGGGAGATGAATGGAAAACAACATTCAAAACAAACGAGGGTTTGTACGAATGGATGGTCATGCCGTTTGGGTTGACAAATGCGCCGAGCACATTCATGAGGCTGATGAATGAAGTCATGCGGGAATTCATTGGCAAGTTTGTGGTTGTATACTTGGACGACATATTGATTTTCAGCAAGACTAGAGCTGAACACTTGAGGCATTTGGCCATTGTGATGAGAAGGCTACAGTAGGAGAAGCTGCTGATAAATTTGAAGAAATGCTCGTTCATGCAGACGGAACTCATTTATTTGGGTTTTTTGATTTCGGCAAATGAACTGAAGATGGATCCTGAGAAGGTGAACGTAATCAGGAATTGGCCATCGCCAAGAAATGTTTTTGAGGTAAGGAGCTTCCATGGATTGGAAAGCTTATACAGAAAATTCATTCGAAATTTTAGCGGAATCAGCGCAGCAATGATGGACACTGTGAAAAAGCAGCATAAAGATTTCCATTGGACAGCCGAGGCTGAGAAGAGCTTCAATCTGTTGAAGCGGAAGATTACAGAGCAACCAATTCTGGTGCTGCCAGATTTTCAGAAGACCTTCCAAGTGAAGTGTGATGCCAATGGGTATGCTATTGGAGGGGTTTTAAGCCAGGATGACAGACCTGTGGCATACTACAGCGAGAAGCTGGATGATGTGAAACTAAAGTACTCCACATATGATAAGGAATTCTATGCCATCATTCAGGCATTGAAAAAGTGGAGGCATTACCTGATACCCAAAGAATTTGTGCTGTACAGTGATAATCACGCATTGCAGTTTGTAAGTCAGCAAGAGAAGTTGAATCAGAAGCATGCGAAGTGGGTAGAGTACATGCAGAATTTCACATTTGTAATCAAGCACATTTCAGGGACTGCGAACAAGGTGGCTGATGCCTTGAGCAGGAAATGTTTGTTGCTGCAGGAATTCAGGGTCAAAACGCTGGGTTTTGAAAACCTGAAAGATATGTATGTAGGTGATGCTGATTTCGGGGAATCTTATGAAGCAGCCGAGAATCTGGTGCTCAGGGATAGGAGCCCGTGGATATATTTTTTGATACATGATGGATTTATATTCAAGGGCAATCAATTGTGCATTCCAGATTGCTCTATGAGAGAGAATTTGGTACGAGAAAAGCACAGCGGTGGATTAGCAGGTCATTTCGAACATGACAAAACATTCGCCAAGCTGAGCGAATCTTATTATTGGCCTGGCATGCGTGCAAATGTTAAACGGTTTGTTGACAGGTGCAGGATATGTCAACATGCAAAGGGCCGAAAGCATAACACAGTGTTCTATCAGCCGTTGCCCATACCAGAGAGGCCATGGGAAGCCATTAGCATGGACTTTATTTTGGGATTACCGAGAACGCAGAGAGGTGTGGATTCCATTTTTGTGGTGGTGGACTGGTTCTCGAAGATGGCACATTTTATCCCGTGTCATAAGACAAGCGATGCGACCCACATCGCCAATTTATTTTTCAAAGAAATTGTCATATTGCATGGATTGCCGAGGAGCATAGTCTCGGATCGAGATACGAAGTTCATAGGTCACTTCTGGAGGACGCTATGGAGGAAGCTGGGGACTGACTTAGCATTTAGTTCTACTTACCATCCATAGACAGATGGGCAGACCGAAGTAGTCAACAGAAGCTTGGGGGATCTGTTCAGGAGCCTGGTGACAGAGCATCACACTAGTTGGGATCAGATCCTACCACAGGCAGAATTTGTGTACAACGATTCGGTGAATTGGAGTACAAGTAAGAGCCCATTTCAGATTTTGTATGGGACACAGCCGAGAGGAGTGTCTGAGCTCAGGGAGCCAGAACAGGCCGAAACTAGCAGCACAAGAGCTGAGGAGTTCGCTGAGGCGATGAAAGAACTTCACACGCAGGTGAAGCAGCGGCTGCGGAAGTCCAATCAGGAATACAAGCGCATAGCCGATCAGAGAAGGAGACAACTTCAGTTTGAAGTTGGAGACATGGTTCTGGCACACTTGAGGAAAGAAAGGTTCCCGAGGGGAACATACAACAAACTCAAGATGAAGAAAATTGGACCGTGCCGAATCCTGAGGAAATTTGGCAAGAACGCATATGAGCTTGAGTTGCCGGAGGGCATCGGGATATCCCCGATATTTAATATCTCGGACCTATACCCATATAAGGCCGAAGATGCAGGAGCTGGGAGTGTTGAAGAACCAGTGGTCCAGTGGCAAAAGCAGATGCCAGCAACAGAAAAGCCGCAGATCGAATGTATATTAGACAAACGAGTAGGCTGAAAGACCAGGAGGAAACAATATTTTGAATACCTGGTAAAATGGAAAGATCACCCAGTGGAGGATGCCAGCTGGGAGGATGAAGCAGTGATTCTGAAGCATGGGCAGACTGTATAGGAGCTCATGGGCAGGAGCCCATGAAATATTTTGAGCCGAGGAGTATGATGCAGGAGCATCCACTCTCCATCAAGCGAGCCAGCGAGTGGAGTAGAGAACATATAGCTGGACAGTGCCAGCATATAGCTTTTTGAAATATTTTGAAAAGATTGTTGCGCCGTCATTTAAATGAAGGCATTCAAAGCCGGGCGCACTTGTAAAATATTATAGATAGGAAGGCATTTAATAGTTTAATGCTGGTAGATAGGAATTAACTGTAGATTAGACAGTTTTAGCTTCGAGAGGGAAAACGGAGTATAGACACCCTCCCTTGTATCATTGTATTGGGACATTCATTCAGCGTTAGCATTCAAAAGAAGAAGAAGAAGAAGAAGAAGAAGAAGAGCAGAGCAGAGAGTTGTGAAGAACTCCATGTACAGATATTGAATTAATAGAAAAGCTTTGATTCAATTCCCATGGATGTGTTTGATACCTTTGTGTTGTTGATGTTATGCTTTTGCTTACTTGCTTCCTTTTATGCTTATCTGTTATATGCTGCTTATGTGATTGCATATCAGGTTCGTAACCTGAGGGAATGAGTTTCAATTGTTCCTCTGCTTAGGCCAGGAGATTCCTGCATCGAGTGCAGTTGAATACCTCCGCATAGAGTGCGTTGAGGAGGGTAAGCAGTTGAACTTTTGTTCTCTTTTTCCCAGATTCGTTTTGTGTTATTCGAGCCGTGCAGGTGAGTGCAGGTCAGATGGAAGTCTCAGTAGAAAGTCTGAGAACAGAGAAGCCGGAGTTGCTGTGACGGTGAAAGCGCAGGGTCCGGGAAGACTTCAACACTTTGGAAGTTGTTGAAGGTGAAGCACAGGTATCGTGCTCTCGGAAGGAGTTGGAAGGATCTCAGCTTAGGAGGGACAACACCTTTGTTTTCAGTTGCATAGTACAAAGGTGATAGAGCGGAGAACTCTTCAAGAGGAGGAGAATCGACGACTTGAAGTCGCTGAGAAAGGTCGCGAAGTTACGCAGACCATTGGATCTGGGAGAAACAGCGAGAGAGTAAACCTTCAAGCGCAAGTGAAACCCAGTTGTCGTCGAAATATCGACAATTCGGGGTCGGCGAGTGCAAGAGTTACATGCACGTAGAGATCATGAGGTGCGATCCCCCGATTTAATCGGAGCCGTCGATCGTTGGAAGGACAGGTGGCACGAGTTTCCAAAGAGTCGGGACTCAGCACTTCGACATTCGTAAGGTCGAAAGAAGCACGGGAAAATCACGAGGGTGCGAGTTGCGACGGGTCCCATGGGGACTTGTGTGGAGTACAACACATGGCATTGCGCATCGGCACTCGGAGTTTGAAAGGGCAAGTCTTCGACATCGCGAGTGGCGATACTCCGAGATATTGACCGTTGACCATCGGGGATTGGGGTTCGGGGTTTTGATTGCATGAGAGGAGTGTTGAAGGACTCGCGATATCGCGAGACCCGATCTCCCTATACACGAGGAGGAAAAATCACCGAGGAACATCCTGTGGGTGACGAAGACTCCCGAGGAGGAGTCGAAAGAGTATTAACTCTTCGGGCCGAGTTGTTGAAGGTCCTGGTGAAGGCAATCGGGCCGCTGAGGGCAGGTTGGCATCAAAAATTCTATGAGCAAAAGGAAACAGAGGAAACCTAAATATTTACAGTTGCAGCCACATGGGAATATTTCAGGGATGCTATTAACGAACAATACTATCCTGTTAGAAGTTATCACGACTTGTATATGAAATGGACAACACTGCGGCAAGAAAGAGACCAAGCAGTGCTAGAGTTTACAAATATCTTCCATACCTTGTGCACCAAGTTGTGTATCAAAGATTCAAAGTGAAATATGGTGCTCAAGTATCACGGTGCTCTGCATAGATACATACAGTTTGAAATGGAATTTCTGGACATCTCATACTTGGGTGCGGCCTACTGATATGCTGTCGAAATTGAGCAGAAGCTCAAACAAAAGATGTGACAATTTGGGCCTGGGAACCCCTCACAACAAAATATGCAACAATTTGGGCCTGGGAACCCCTCACAAAAAAATATAGGAAAGCGCAGACCCAACCCATAGAACAAAGGACAAAGAAAATATGGATAGTATCATGACAACCATTCCAATGTGTAAGCAAAGAAGGACACCAGAAAGACAAGGAAAGATGCCAGGAAGTGGCGAGACTTCCATAATATCCCTTGGAATAACACTACTGATTTACACTCAAAGGAGTCGTTAGCGACCGAAGTGAAATCTTATGAATAAGATGTGGGTTATGACTCTGAGTTAGATCTAGAAAGGGGAATATAGATCATTGACAGAGAACCCATTTCCACCGTTGCTACCACCAAGCTCCAACCTGGTGAACCAGATGAGCCAGAAGAAGGAGAGCTCCTCTTCCTTTCACAGATGTGGGTAAAATGCACCCCGTTGCACTTCATCGTTGATAGAGGTAGCTAGAAGAACCTCATCTCAGCAGAGGTCATCAAGCGTTTTTCCTTACCGATGATGCCACACCCAAAAACTTACACCATTGGATGGATCTTCCAAGGAACCGATCTCTACATCAGCTAACAGTGTCAACTATCATACGACATCAAGCCCTTCAAAGACGAGTTATTGTGTGATGTTGTTCCTCTTGAAGTTTGTAATGTTTTTTTGGGCCAACCTTATTTATGGAAACGTCATGATGTATATGAGTCCATGCCTCATAGTGTTATTATTATTTTGAACATGAAATTATACAGGATACCTAAAGCATTCCCTCCTAGTGCTATTTCCTTGATCTCTTCCAAGCAATGCAGGAAGGTCATCTCTCAGACATGGAAACTTTTCTTCTTCGTGATTCACTCTTAGAGTGAGGGAAAGATCACAACCACATATAGGGCCTCCACGACTGATATCTCATCACAATATAATAAAATGGATAAGGTCATGGAAGAATACTCAAATATGTTCTCCTCTCCTACCGAGATGCCTCTGCACTTCCAGGTCAAGAATCCCATCGATCTGACCCCAGACGCGCCGATACCTAATGTGCTAGTCTACTGCCGCTCTCTGCTAAAAAACGAGGAGATCAAGTGGCATATACAAGAAATGCTACACACGGGGAACATCCATCCCAGTTCATTTCCTTGTGGGAGCCCAATTGTGCTGGTGAAAAATAAAGACGGGACCTGACAACTCTACATTGATTACCGGGCCCTGAATAAAATCACAGTCTGAAACTGGTACCCAATACCCTGAATCGACAACCTCTTTGATAAGCTCATAGGGGCCAAATACTTCAGTAATATTGATCTAAATTCTGGCTACCACCAGGTCCCAATAGAACAGACAGATGTATGGAAGACCGCCTTCAAGTCAAAAGAAGGTCTTTTTGAATGGTTGGTCATGCCCTTTGGTTTGACAAATGCTCCAACAATGTTTATGAGGATGATGGGTGATTTCATATGACCTTTCACCAGTACTTTTGTAGTGTTGTATCTGGATGACATCCTCATCTACAACAAGACTTGGGAGGAACACTTTCCACATATTCAACAGGTTTTGCACACCCTGCGGCAATACAAACTATATTAAAACTTGGAAAAATTCTCTTTCAGCATGGACAGGGTCCATTACTTAGGCTACATCATTGATAAGGATGATGTGTGTTGTTCCTAAGTTTATACTTTAAGGTTGTAAAGTATATTGTCAAGGCATCCGTAAAGGTAAAGGTAATTAAAGGGTAAGAATCAAAAAAGAAGGGTAAATTGAAGTCAGTTTCTCAACTGCCTCTGTCTAGCTTCCCGTTGTTCTTAGATGTTGATATCTCTCTCAATAGTAGCCCATGAACGTTCTAATTCAGCCTGGTTAGTCGTTGTTTGCAGAATAGTATTAAAAAGGTTTAAATCAATGCTAGTTTGATCTTGGAGGCCAGGTTCTATGTTGGGCTGTCTATTATTTGGGACAGTCATGGAGAGTAAAATTTTATTTAATTTTGAAAGAATTTGATAAATTGTTGCTTTTGTTTTTAAGGGATGAAAATAGGAAAAATAGTTTTGAAATTCAAAATAATAACATAATAGCAGTTGAGGCCATTTCCTGGACTTGAAACAATTTTGAGAATAATAAAATAACAAAGAAATACTGCTGAAAAAATATGAGGCTTTAATCACGAAAGAATATCATATTGTAACATGATGTAAAAGGAAGACGAGATTTCTAATGAAGTGTTAAATATGATCGTTCAAATGATCTACAGGTCTTAAAATTACTGATAGCAATTTTAGAGGAAAAGATGTAAATAATTTGATAACCAAATCAATTCAAACTTCAAAAGATGTATGAAATAAACTTATAGTTGATCATTCATTAGAAAAACATTGAAAGAGAAACATAGAAATACATTATAAACAGGGTTAAAGAACACATAGCTTCAAGTTGAAAAAATTCAGAATCTCGTCTGCATTATTTATATCACAATGGATTGAAAATTTTTAATCCAATCGGCTCTCCTCAAAACCCAAAAGCCCTTTCTCAGTCTTTTGAAAATATATTTATACATGATCACCAAACATTTTTCCCGTTGGTGATTAACTAACTTCCTAAGACTAACGGTTACATGAATGAACAATGTCAAACCATTTACATTTCTATTTTAACTATTTTGTTATTTCAATAATGAAAATATACAAAACAATATTTCATGTTTGCGTTGACGAACTTCCTTCTTCTGTCTTAAGACAACGAATACATTTTCCCAAAAACTTCACCAAAACTCTGGGAGCTTCTGGTATATCTTTTGCCTCAAATATGAAGAACTTTTTCTGTAATTCAGGCAGACGATCTTCAATTATCTTCCTTGTGAACTTAATAGTTTGCAACTTTAAGTTCGGCATCACCATCCATTTGTCGATTTTGGTGACATTGATTACCTTTATTTTTGGGATCTCCATCTACATTTCCTCCAGATATTCCTTGAATCTTAGCTGGTGCTTAAAAATGTTAATTTATCCTAATAACCCCGAACAATTGTTTTTTCCAATGTTCAAAGAAGATTTTTCTAAAAGATAAAAAATTCCTTGACAATCAACATTGACCTCTCTGGTTATTCTTTTTTTTTCTGCCAGGTCTGCCTCCCACACCTTGAGTATTACATCTCCTTTAACTTGCTCTAAAACATATATTTTTTGAATCTTTTCGACCTCCTCCTTTGTTGAAAGGGCCACTACTTTTTGGAAAGTCATCCTGGCTATTTTCACTTCTCTTTCTTTTAGGAGAATGTTCTCCAAAGCTTTACTTGTATCCTGAAAGTAATTCTGAATAAATTCCATATTTAAAAACACTCGCTGTTGTTCCTCTTCTATCTTCAAATGTATTCCCAATACCTGGGCCTGGAAAATTTTAATCTCTACCACTTGATTTGAAATGGAACTAATCATATCTTGTAATTGTTTATTTGTTTCTTCTTGCTTTAGGACCTTTTCCTGAGTGACCTGTATTTTCTGATTTGCTTCCTCTAAGCTTGCTTTTAGTGTCTGAATCTCTTGAATGTCATTCAATCTAGCTCATTCTAGACCCTTTTTTATCCCCCAACTGATAATTCCTTCAGTCTCCTTTAATTGATCCTATAGTTGAGCTATCATATGTTCTTTCTTCTCCAACATAGTTGTCAAACTACCCACAGAGTATAAATTCGTCGATGCTAAGGCTCCCATTGTGCCTGCTATCTCTGTAGCGAATTCTCCTTCTTTAAGTTTTTATCCATCTATAATGATTTTGTTCTTTTTAATCATCATATCTCCTGTAGGATGCATTTCCTGTTTTAGGATAGCCTTTCTCTTCTTATTGAAAAAATAATTGGAAGGAGGAATCTCATCTCTAGAAATAGGCTCAAGATCACTTACATATAGAGCTCCCTCGTGGGGGTTTCCATAAGTAGACTGCAATGGAGTCAAGGAAGTAATGAGACTTCCAAGTTCTGTAGATGTTGTTCCTCCTATGTTTTTTGGAAAACTCTCAGGGATTTCTAAAGGTGTTTCCAACTCCTTTCCTTTACCTATCTCTGATTTTTCTATCTAAGGGACTTTTGTTTCCTCTGAAGGCATTTCACTCTCCTTCATTTTTCCCTTTGTATTAGATTTTTCCTGTACATCTATTTCAAAACCTGGAGGAAGCTCTTTCTCCTCTGGAGGAGGCATTGTGGACTCACCCTGCAAGATATTTGGCAATCAACTTTGCCTATGACTTTGGAAATTCATGAAACTAGTCAGTAAATCGAGTGATTCGGCCCGTACCCTGTTCAATACCTCTTCATATGTTTTAACCTCCTTGAATATATCATCATAAAAAGATTTTTCATGTTCATAAGCTTTCAAATTACAGTGCATCAAATGTCTGCTTACTAATTGATAAGGGTCATGCTTTTTGTGCTCAATATCTACCAGTTTTATCTCCTCTAATGCCTTGGCTTCCACTTTAGAATGGCCAAGGTTTAGTAATGAAAATTTCCCCACATACACAGGGAAGATTGGCCAGGATTTATTTTGAGCTACCTTTAGCTCTATCCCAATACTACCTTTCACTATTTGATATGCTACCTCCTTCAATACTAGTCTATCTGGGAGGAATTTCGGAAGTGCGTGAGGGGGAATTGAGCACCCATAAACCCTAATATAAGGGAAGTTTTCTTCCACAAACGAGTCAACTATTGCTTTGAGATTTTCTAAGACTGCCTCAGAAATGCGAGGGGGTTCACAGCCATAAAACATTTTATGCATTGGAATTATTACGAAATGACAAATTTTGTAAAATGCATTCTTAGAATTTTCTTCCCAAAGTGAAAAATGATACTCATGAATGGGCTCGGGGCAAGTTATATTCCAACTCCAATTCATTAGGGGAAATGGAGTCACAAAGTAAATCGCATCCATGATGTATGCTGACATATAAAAGGCCACTGGTTGACCTTTAGATTGTGCAACTCTGTAATTTGAAACTTCTTGTGCTAGGTTATCAAACAAAACCTTACTGCAGTTGAAAGTGTATCCTTCTGAAGCTTGTTCTAAAAAGGGCACCCATTCTGCAGGAAAATTGTAGGGATCCTTTTCCTCGAAATGTTTACACAGCATAATGGATACATAGACCATGTATTCGTTCAAAGATGTCGTGGCATAAACCCCATGGGTATCGGCCCTAAACTTTGTTGGACATCTCCACCATTCTCTAATTAAATCGGGATAAGTTCGGTCTGCCTCAGTACACTCTTTCCTTTGAAATTCAGCTAAAAACTTGGCATTAAAAGTGTACTTAGGATTTAGTGAGAGCTTATACATTACTTGTATATGTTCTGGCTTGAATGAGCCTACAACGACCCCTTGATTATTTAAAATTCTCCTCGTCGGAATATCAATCTTTTCCAAAGCCCATTTGATCATGTCGTTGTACGCCAAAAGCTGAGGGCGTGCCGCGATCTTATGAATATCTGATTCTACTACATCTCGGAAGTGATTCTCGGAATCAGTAGGAGAATTCTTGATTTCGTATTCCAGGAATTCAGAGATTTGTGTCCAAGATTTGATTGAGTTGATAGTGTGTGGCATAGTGTCGGATATGATATCTCCTTCCTGTGTATCTTCATTCTTCTTCGATGCTTTCTTTGGTACCATGACTTTAAATTAGATGGAAAACCTATCATAGAGAAAGAGTGTATGAGCTCGGCTGAATGCGTCTTACGTTTGATAGTATGAAACAAAATATGTTGTGAAACACAGACCTTCAAATTCTCTTTTAATTCATTTAACGATGAAGGGACTGATGCAACTAACAAGAATTCAATATATTTAATGCAGTAGATATTTAGTAAGATATGCATTAGTGTCACATATCACTAGTTTTCATTATTTAAGTGGCCGCATTTTGGCGCTTTTGAATTCAAAATTTGGAACATTTCATTCAATTGGAAACCGAAACATGAACAAAACCTAAAAATTGATTATCATTAATCATGCTTTCAAAACTGTCTTAATTTAGATTAATCACAAACTAAGAGTAAAGATTTCATGTTTTGGGATTTCAGGGATCGGGTTGACAAGAGGTATGTTATTATTGAATCCCGATTTCCGAAATCGTGAAATTACGACAAGATTAGATTAGGACTTAAATTCGTTTTAGCAAAAAATTGATTGGTATTAAGCATTTCGGGATTTTGGGGATCATGTTGACAGGAAGTATGTCATCGATGAATCTAGATTTCTAAAATTGTGAAATCATTAACTTAAGCCGTGAAATTTAGTTTTAGTGAATTAATTAATCAGGATTAAGGATTAACCTCCAAAACAGAATTAATTTAGACTAACAGAGATTTTGTGTCGGGATTTCGTGTTTCAGGTTTTCGAGGATAGAGTTGACAAGAGGTATGTTATCGCTGCATCCCAATTTCCGAAATAGCGATATGACTAATTTACTTTTAATAATTATTTACTTCAACTTTTTAGGAAATCGGGGATCGGGATTTCATGATTCGATATGTATTAAAACCTATGTTCTTAATAAACCTCGAATCCTGAAAACCCCTTTTTAATTAGTCTGATTTTTTTCTTTTTATTATTATTAGAATAAAATCTGTCGGGATTTCGGTACCGGCCTTTTAGAAATGAAAGTGAAGGTTATGCTTCTTGAAAAGCCGAAACCCGAAAAAGGAAGGCTTTAGTCTTGAGATTAAAAGATTTTAAAATATGTTTTAACATAGGCTCCAATTGGGGACGTCATCTCCCTATGGGATGAGGAGAACATGTAGACTTAGTTCCTTTATTGGGTTAATGGATTCAAGGGCTTATCTCTGCAGAAATTGCTAATGAAGGGGACACAGAGGAAAAACAGATTTCATCCTTACTTCTGAAAACATTTTCAAAACTCTCATTTGTTGCAAACTTAGCTACAGTCCCATTCATGATATTCTCCTTCTCGTTACTAAAATTAAGTTAGTGTTAAGATGACCAAAACAATCCTAGGAAACCCAACAGATTTTGTGTTTTTTGGCTTGCATCAAACGAAGCAAAATTCATATTTTTAATTGGGGAACTTTGTCTGGACTTGGGATGTAGATCTGGTTTCGAAAGGGCTGGTAACCAGGGTAGAGTAAAAATTATGTATGACATCCTTATAGATACCTCAGATATTACTTCACTGCCACCGAGTTTATTCAGTACTCCGGTGAAGTTATCTATTCCTTTTTACTGAATTTCCTTTCACCACTTCGAATAATAATTATGCATTTAACCAAAGATATTGCTTCACTGCCAAAGAGCTTGTTTAGTACCCTGGTGAAGTTATCTTTCTTATTATGAATTTAACCTCATATATTGCTTCACTGCCAGCGAGCCTGTTCAGTACCCCAGTGAAGTTATCTTTCTTATGTTTTACTTTATGAATACGAAGTGGGGGCAAGCAGTGGTAGTAAGTATACCAAGGATGGTATCTGTGTAAAATTTGCATTGTAGGTCTATCAAATTGCTTTCATTACCCTAGACCAACCCTTTTTTAACTTTCAAAGCACCTTAGTCCGTCGGGAAAAAGGGGAAGATTAATTCCAGGGGTCTTCCTTCGAGCAAGCCTAAATCCTTAGAAAACTGTTAAGGAACCTAGGAAAGTCATGATCAACCTGTTGACGAGCAAAATTGTTCGTCCGTCAATTGAGAGAGTGGAACCGGTCCAGGGTTGTCTAAATAACCCAAGCCGTTTGGAATGAACCACCCTGACGGGTTTAACGTATCCATTGGCCGCTCTTAGATCCTAAGAAAACCAAAGAGAAAACTAATCTAACTAAAACAAATAAAACTAACTAAATTAATACTAAATACAAGAAACTAACTAAAACTAAATAAAAGAAACTAAACTAACTAAAACTAATAAAACAACTTAACCAAAAACAAACTAATACACTAATCTAATTAAAACAAACTACTAAATTAAACTAAAACTAATATAAACTATTCTAACTATTATATATGATATACTAATTACTATTAATTAACCGTCTAAATACTAATTAAATTACAACTTATTCACAAATATACAATATAAACAATCTAAAGATTTAATTAAAACCTGCAAAACTCATGTGCTTTCTTTCCTAAGACAGCCAGATATGTTTTTTGATTTTATGATTTTATGAAAAAGAAATAAAACTTACTGAAATTAAACGATCTAATATATTTACTGAAATTAAACAATCTAATATAACTCTAACTAGACTTATATCTAAACTAAACTACTAATAAAATCAGTAAACAAAGAAATGACTAACTGACCTGGAAACGCTCCTAATTCGTCCTGTGTATGATGACTTTGAAGTTGGTCGGCGGAAGTAAACTCGCACCGGTTAGTCCATAAGCTTCTCGTAAACGATAGGCTACGCTGCTCTTTGAGTTGTTTACAGGACAAACAAGACATAAAAAATCATAACAATTTTATGATTTATAAATCTCTGCAATAAGGGAAACCTGTTATGCAAAAACTTATA
>ML778308.1:1382202-1399097 GCA_009831015.1 Picea engelmannii
ACATTTTTAAACAAAATGGAGCCTGTCGTTCTTTGTCTCTTATCAGTGGTCTGAAGCTCAGTCTTTTGACGGATAAGCAGTGTAACCTGGTGCCCCAAAGATTTAATCTTTGACTGTAGCATCGACACATCCAGATAATATCTCTCTAACCATAAGCCACATTGATCACAGGGTGGCACTGTAGGCTTCGACAGAGCAGGAGAGGGTTTAGATGAATGACCGGGGGTTTCACAAGGCAGCTTAATGCCTAGATAGTTAGGGTCATTTTGCAAAGAAGGTGGTAGGTTTGACACGAAGTCAAATGAGGGTTTGGCACACAAACCTTCCGAATAGGGATATTCACTTGCCAAAAAACGTTCAACCTCTGAATCAGAGTCCTCACTCAACATGATAGGTTCAGGACTGACAGGGGATTTCAGCTTATTCCTCGCCATTCGAGAGATTAAACGAGCATTCTTTTTGCCTTTAGCATTTGCAGTGGGTTTGGCTTTGGGTTTCTTGCCCACATGCTTAACATTTTAGACATCCTTGGTCACAGAGTGGGGTAGGTCGATAGGTAAATCGGGTAAGGGTTTAGGTAACAGAATATTGTAGGGTACCGAGGGTATGGCTTTTCTCTCGGTCACCACAGGTTTGTCAACCTGTGGAGGATTTGAATCCTCAAAACCATTGCGAACGAGAAAATCGTTCCAACAGTCTCAGTTTAACCCCAAATGATAAACAACGATCATTTTAACCAGCCCATAGTGAAAAAGGCTGCTGTCAGCCTGGTTCTTTTTGAACTTTTTAGACATTTTGAACAAGCTTCTATGCAGATAGTATGGCATATTGAGCTCAAAACCCATGAAAACCATAAGCAAATGAAGGTGGTGTAAGAAAACAAAACCATACCGACATTCGTAGGTGATAAACTGTTTGAGTATCATCAACAACTCATGCCAACGCTGCTTCAGCATGGTCACGGGAAAACCCTTATCACAGGAGCTAACCTTACGTGATTGGAAGAGCAGAGTCCAAGGGACCTCTTCCACTTTGCAATTCTTGGACCATCGTTTTCCAGTGGCAGGAAAACCCGTAGCTAAATTGAGAAATTGCTCGTCAATTTGCAATTGAACATCCCTGACCTTGGCTCGACAGCCATCAAAGGTCAACGCGAATTGCCTAGCAACGCAGAGGTTAAAACCATCAAATTTCTATATGAATGGGAGCCATCCAAATCCCTCAGGGTCGCTGCGGGCACTGTCGAACATCAGCAGAGCTTGGTTACCATTCCGTTCAGCCCTGACGACTGGAGCTATGGTGCGAGCACATGGTAAGGGTTTGGTTCGAAAACACCAGCACACAGGAGCAGAGTCATTCGATGTAACCACTATGAACGATCTAAGGGGAAGGATTAATGTGCGCATGTGAGGGTGGTGGAATCACTTACCGCCATGCAAAATATTAATGGCAAAGTACAACCAGCGTATTAACCCTCTGTTGAAACAATCATAACATAGTTCAAACCATATTATTCAGCCAACCCAAAAATCAAATGACAAATGATATACCAATGTGCCATTGTATAATTTCAAACCATGAATATTCAATGTGAAATCGAACCCATACGTTTAGCCAACACGCCATTGCATAAATAAACATTTTAATCAAAGGTTTAAAAACATTGTGACAATTATTTTCATAAAATCGACAAGGCAAGAGTTATAACAATAAGGATCTCATCATATATATAAAAGCCAAAAATAAACCATGACCCCTATGTAATTCAATGACTAGGGAAGTTTCAAAAAACATAAACTTTCATGTTCAATGCCTTACCAATTAAATAAAAATCAAGTTGCGCAATTAAAGTAAGAATAGGCAAATAGTCACAGTTCGAAAATCTTTTAGCCACTTAATGATAATCCAAAGGTAAGTGCCAATCAAAATATCAATAAAAGATCATGACAGTTCAAAGAATGATGGAGGAGTTTTCACTCTTACAGTCGTGAAAACTAAATGGAGACCAATTTGGAAATGTCGCAAGGAATCAAAATATCGTGTATTTGCAAAATGCGACGACAATTTGAAGTTCAAAAACATAGGTGTAGGAAGCTTATAGGGCAATGGAAAAAATTAAATTGGCTTCCAACAATGGCGACAAACTGGTAGAAGATGTTATCTCTGTCAAAAGAAATAAATTCATATTAGAACAACAAAGAAAATTTCAACTCAAAAACAACAACCAGAAAATTGTACAAACATCATCATTTACCATCTTTTCCAGCGATGTTTTAAAATATGAAAACTAATAACAGTCTTAAGATCAGCAAGTCACGAAATTAATGATAAAATCTTCAATACTGTTGGCATGGCCACTGCTGCCAGCAGGCGTCCATGGCCTCGACAGGGTTTCCATTTAACCCACTCTGACATCTGTATCCTATCAAGAAGTTCTAGATCAGAATAAAGGACATTAAAGAGGTTTCGTATAATTTTTTACAGATTTTCATGTACCCAACATTGTTTCGCTGCCAGCAGGCCTGTTTAGTACCCCAACGAAGTTGTCTTGGCGCCATGCTTGCATTTACCCACTGCCAGCGGACCTGTTCAGTATCCTGGCGGGTTTACAAGCACTTCCCACAGCTCTTATTAATATTTTTATTTTGTTTTCTTTTTGTACATATATGGCTGAGCGGGGTGACGCTGATAATCTTGATTTTTAACATGTTTTTTTTTAGACCTCATCAGAATTTTTTAACACTATCCTTTATTCAGTTCCAAAAATGTTTTATTTACAAAAACAACTTCCTACGATAGGGAGACATCTTTTGAGTCTTTCCTTTATGGAAAAGGGACAGCGTAAAAAGATAATAGATGATCATGACAAACTTTACTCAGAGATTGAAATCAATAAACTTCTTTCAAACAACAAAATTTTCCAACATAGATATCAATTTCAGAAATATATCACTGATGTTTGTAAAAACTTTCAGAAGTTATTTCAACGAAGAAATTTTTCTATGGTCTTTGTCTGAATGGATCAGTGCACAGATATGCATATTTTACAAAAAACACAAAAAACTGATCAATTCAAATCAAAACCAAAAAGAAAGCAAACGAAAATACAAACAAAAATGAAATATTTACATAACATACAGGGGTAGTTATCAAGCAAAGTATTTTTTCAGGGCTTGACCATTCACCAGATAGGTGTCAAGCTGCCCTTCGAGATTCTGTAATCGAAAGGAACTAGGACCCAACTTTTCAACAATTAAAAATGGCCCAAGCCATAAGTTTTGAAACTTGGTCTGCTCACCCTTTCCTTCGTGTGGTTTGTCCCACTTCAAGACGAGATCGCCTACTTCAAAATTCCTATCATAAGAAGAATTAGAATCGAACCATCTTTTAATCAATTGTTGATGTTGGTCTAACTTACGCTTAGCTCGCGTTCTTTCTTCTTCTAACTTCATCAAAGCGTTAATGTGGCTTTCTAAAGGAGGACAATCTTCTTCTTGGACTTTTTGTGACAATTGAAGCGAAGGAAGAAGAATGTGAGGTGGCAGAATGGCTTCTCTGCCATAAACGAGGAAAAAGGGGAGTTACCTATAGCAGCTTTGGGTGTTACCCTATCAGCCCACAGTGCATTTAATAGTGCATTGTGCCAGTTCTTGTGATTTTTAGCCATGGTTCTCTTGATGATTTTGATCAAGTTTTTGTTTGTTGATTCTGATAAGCCGTTTCCCTAGGGGTAGTAACTAGCAGAATACTTAATCTTTATTCCTTTCTCTAAAGAAAACTCACTCATTTCTAGAGAAGAAGAGTATAAAGTGTTATCAAAGACTAGGGAATCAGGGATACCGAAACGAGTGATGATATTCGAGTTTAGAAAAGTGATCACCTGACTTGTGTTAATAGTTCTTAGCACGGCGGCTTCAGACCATCGAGTAAAGTAATCAGTGGCTGTCACAATATACTTGTGTTTTTGTGAGGATGGAGGGTTAATAGGACCTATGATATCAAGGCCCCATTGGTGGAAAGGAGAATCGACTGAAACGGGTTGCAAGGGGAAGGCTGGTTTTTGCAGCTGCCCTGATGCTTTCTGACAGATGATACATTTGCGACACAAAGCATGGGCGTCCCTAAAAAGCGTGGGCCAGTAGTAACCGGCTCTTAAAACCTTATGAGCAGTGGTATCGCCACCGAAGTGACCACCATCTTCTCCTGCATGCAACTCAACAAAGACTTTTTCTGCTTCATCTTTTTCGAAGCAGCGCATCAGTATGCCGTCAAAATATTGACGAAATAGTATATTGTTAACTAGATGATAGGAGGCAGACTTTAGTCTCAATGCTCTTCTCTTGGCAGGGTCAAGATGACGGGGTGTTGATCCATATTCAAGACAAAATCTAATATCGTCGTACCAAGGACTTACGAGGTTTTGTGTGCAACAGATCAAACTTTGATCGCATTGTTCTAGTTTTGACGTATCACTATCTTCTCGCTGTCCTATTTCTGAATCAACAACCAACTTACACAATCCTTGGCCTCTCACGATCTGTGGTGGGGTGATCTCTAAGTCATATTCCTGTAAGGATGTGACCCAGTTGGCTTTTTTCTCTCCTAACTCCTTTTGTACTAACAAGTTCCTTACGGCAGGGTGAGGGACAATGACCTTCGTCCTTGACTTCAAAAGATAGGACCGAAAATGCTTAACTGCTTTGAAAACAACATAGGCTTTCCGATCGACCACTGGGTAGTTAAGTTCAACACCTTTGAAAGAAGATCTCATAAAGGCGATGGGTACTTCGTTGTTCTTGGAATTCTTCTGAGTTAGGACTGCGGCATAGGAACGATCAGAGGAAAAAGCATAGAGTGTAAAGTCTTGAGAGAAATCAGGGCTCATGAGAGACGGAGGGTCTATTATGGCCTTCTTTATGTCATTAAAAACTTGGTTTTCTGTGGGTCCCCAGTGATATTGGGTGTCTTTCTTAGTCAGATTCTGGAGAGACCTGACCATTTCGGAGAAACTGGGGACAAATCTTCTCACGAAATTAATCTGGCCTAGGAAAGACTACATGGATTTCTTGGATGTAGGTGGAGGAAGTTTAGTGATGACTTGAGTCCTCTCGGGGTCAATAATCATCCCATCACTAGACACAATGAATCCTAGTAATTTACCCTGTTCTACTGCAAAAATGGACTTCTTGGGGTTCAAGGAGATGCCGTATTTACGACATCGTAGCAGAACAACTCGTAAGTGAGTTAGATGACCGTATTTTTTTTTAGAATAAACGGTCACATCATCTAAGTAGACTACTACGGAGTGATTGATTAAGCCTCGAAAAGCAATGTCCATTGCTCTTTGAAAGGTAGCACCGACATTAATCAATCCAAAGGGCATTTTGTGATAGGCGTAAGTGCCCCATGGAGTACGGAAGGTAGTTTTTAGTTGGTCTGGCGGAGACATCAAGACTTGGTTGTATCCAGAGAAACCATATAGTAAGGATAGCCTCTCGGAACCAGATACTTGTTGAAGAATCTGTTCCATGGGAGGGACATGATAATTATCTTTGTCAGACGCTTGGTTGAGGTTTCGGAAATCGACACAAAGTCAAATTTCCCCATTTTTCTTCTGAACTGGGACGAGGTTGGATACCCATTGAGTGTGTCTAACATGAAAAATTATTTTAGCACTTAGGAGTTTATTCAATTCTTTTTGAACGGTCGGTTCTAGTTTAGGATGCATTTTCCTCAACTTTTGTTGGAAGGGTAAGGTTTGGGGTTTCATCGAGATGACATGCTGTATACTATTAGGATCAAATGTTTTAAGATCATCGTAAGTCCATGAAAAGACATCCTTGAATTCTTTAAATAATTTAACAAAAGCAGCTTTTTCTTGTCTAGAACATCCCAAGCGTAAGTTGATACACTGAGGATTTTCACTAGTCCCTAAATTGACTTTTTCATAAGATAATGAGGAACTATTGGTTTTGCAATTGACCGTCTTTTTAAATTTATCTTCAAAATCATAAAACTTTTCTAGTCTAACAACATATTTGGGTATGAAATTTACCATGCACGATAGAGCTTCAGGAGATTTCAGATTAGGTATTACCGTAAAGTCCTGCAAATTGTCGTCGTGCGTTCGTTCATCTATCACTACGCCTTGAAAGGTTTCTTCCATATGCAAAAAGTTAATGATTTGCTAATCATTGTCAAATACTCTCCAGTTTGTGATATTGTCTGGAACAGATGGTCCAAACACTATCTCCATGGAGAATGCGTTTGGGGATAGGCCTTCTGCAGGAAGAAGTTTAGAGGCAACATTAGCTAGCAGATCTGCTTCAATATTATTTAATCTAGGAATGGAATTTATACTAAAAGAAGAAAATTTGTTCATTAAACTCCATACCTCAGACTGGTAACTTTTGAGATGTGGGGAGAGACAGTGTATAGAGTCTCTTACCTGTCTAACCACTATTTCAGAGTCACCTAATACAACCAAATTTTGAATGTTCATGTCCAAGGCTTTTCTGAGACCTTGCAGTAAAGCCTCATATTCTGCAATATTTTTAGTACATTCAAATTCTATTCTACAAGCCAATAATGTCTTGTTACCTTCCGGATCGATAATGATGCAGCCTGCACCAGCTCCTTTAGACTTGGAACCGTCGAAATATAAAGACCAAATTTGATTTCCATCGGGCTCATGGGACTGTTGCATAGAAGCTGTTGGTTGCATATATGCTATGATCTCGGACTGATGTTCTGGGTTGTTGATAGGTGAAACTTCAGCCATGAAATTTCTGAAGTAGGTTTCCATCCCTTGGACTTCAGATGAATTAGCAAGAGGTGTGTATGGTTCATTTGGGTCGTTCAAATCCGTGACCATGAACTTAAGGTAACGTTCATGATTCACTCTGATCTTGTTGGGCTTACCATTTTCTAGAAGCCATAAATGAGACTAGTCCGTCGTGAAGTAACCATGTAGCTTCTCTGACCAGTCCCTACTAAAAAACAGACCATACACTTCTGGAATATCCACCACAATTATATCAATAACCTGATGAACCTTTGGGTTAGACGACAATCTAATCAATACATTTTTTAGATCGCCTATAACTTTTACATCTGTTCGATCAAGTTGTATGATTTTCAAAGAAGATGGTTCCACTTCAGTGTTAATCTTTTGGCAGACATACCAAGGCATCACATTTGATGATGCTACTGAGTCAACCATACAATTATGCACATTTCTGTTGAAGATTTCGAAAGTTAAAAGAAAAGGAGGTACATTCTTGCGAGTACTTAGAGTAGTAGCTTGTGGTTTCTTACTCGCAGCTTCTAATGCTACTTTATCTACATTATTTACATTATTATTTACATTATTTACAGGGGCTACAGGAAGGCTTCCTTTATCTTGAGGATCAGGATTGTTTTTAGTGGAAGTCTTCTGTGGAACTTTGCTTTGCACAACCTTGTTACCATTTGAGTTACCATTCTTGCCATTTTCTGAAATATTTTGCAACATCTTCTGTAACAAAAACAGAAATTTCAAGAACTCATAAATAGAAATGTTAGCCCTTAATTTTCTAAGATCTTCAACTACATCATAATCTAGTTTAGGGCAGACATTAATTGGTTTAATTTCTGCTGATTTAGATGGCTTTGGAGATGAAGTTGTAGTGTTCTCATCAAGAGGTTTATTTGTTGTCTTACTCCTAGTGTTGTAAGGGTGAACAGTCTCGAAGTTAGCTTGAAAGATGCTATTCGAGAAGGGTCCAAAGATGTTTGGAGAAGACTCTTCTTCTTGAACTGTTTCCTACTCTACTTCCGCCTGAGGGATTTCTGGAGGCATCAAGTTATCTTGGGCTTCTAGAATTGTCTGAAGAGAACATTGCAAACTTTCTAGGTTCAAGCCTTCAGGGTTTGGATTAGGTCGGTTGGTGGGAAAAGTCTTTTGGAAAGGGGATTTGTAGGGTCCTTTACTCGAGGAAGCTTCTTCAGTTGACCTTTTTAAATCTATAACTTGATTAGACAATTTTTGTACAACTTTAGTTAAATTTTCCAAATCGGAGTTTTCAGGTTGTGTTTTGCTTTGTGTAGGACTAGGGAAAATTTCAATCTTCTTTTTGGAAGAAGAAACAGTCTCAGTTTCATTTCTAGATGAATCCTCAAGGCTAAGTATGTCTTTTTAAATTTGAGTAGCCTCTTCAAAGGCTTCTAACAACGTGGCGTTTTTAGATCATTTTACCCAAATAGCTATGCTTTGATGTAGAGCTTTAGTGTAGTAAGCTATTACAAGACTCTCGGCAGGCATAGAATCTGCAGGGATTCGATTTTTAAGCGTTAAGAATCTTTGATTGAAATCTTTAAATTTTTCTTTTGGGTTCATTCTTAAGCTTGAAAGATCCATGACCAAGAATTCGGGAGGTTTACCATCTCCGAATTTTTCCAAAAAGCATGATTCAAACTTTTCCCAATATACTATGGTATGGGGTTGTTGGGCAAAGTACCAAGTGGACTCATTACCCTCAAAAGTATAAGGGAACAATCTACAGACAACGTTTCATGTTCAACATTGCAGAGTCTGATGGCTAACATAAATTTTTGATATGATCTTCGGCTATCTGTTTCGAATCGAGATCAAACTTAGGAAGCCATTTCTCTGGGTGCTTAGGTAAAGGGTGTTGGGCTCTAGGTACAGCTACAACATCCTAGTCCAACCAGGGTCTAGCAGGGTTGTTCTGATTTTCCATTGGGGTAGTGGGTGTGGAAGGCTGAGAAGGTGGATTGCTTTCATTGGAGGAAGAATCTCCTTTAGAAGAGGAAGGAGATGAGGGAGGTGGTGAAGGAGGTATCCCAGATCCTCCTACAGCAGGATTTGTGTTTGGATCTGTAGGATTCACAGTGAGGTTAATATCACCTAACTGTTCTCTGATATCAAAGAAGTCTAAAGGTTGACCCCATGGACGGTTTGGTTGCCTAAGACGAGCTAAGGCACTATGTGTTTTAATAAGAGATTGACAAATAATCTCTTGTGTATCACCACCTGTAGGATTAGGGGTTGCAGGCTCAACTGTGATCTGTGGATGTTCCGTTGAAGTAGTTGTTGTTTGAGGGGGAATATTATCTTGTGAATGGCTTCTAGTCACTATAGGTGAGTGATTAGGGGGGGGGAGGAGTCTTGCGACCATCTCGTGCCATTAATTAAGTTCAGGCCCTCCTTCTAGCGCCATTTGTTGATGGGCGAAATTGTCCGTCCATCAATTGAGAGAGTGAAACCGGTCGAAGGTTGTCTAAATAACCCAAGCCGTTTGGAATGAACCACCCTGACGGGTTTAACGGCTCCGTTGGTCGCTCTTAGATCCTAAGAAAACCAAAGAGAAAACTAGTCTAAACTAACTAATCTAACTAAAACAAATAAAACTAACTAAACTAATACTAAATACAAGAAACTAACTAAAACTAAATAAAAGAAACTAAACTAACTAAAACTAATAAAACAACTTAACCAAAAACAAACGAATACACTAATCTAATTAAAACAAACTACTAAATTAAACTAAAACTAATATAAACTATTCTAACTATTATATATGATCTACTAATTACTATTAATTAACCATCTAGTTACTAATTAAATTACAACTTATTCACAAATATACAATATAAACAATCTACAGATTTAATTAAAACCTGCAAAACTCATGTGCTTTATGTCCTAAGACAACCAGATATGTTTTTTAATTTTATGATTTTATGAAAAAGAAATAAAACTTACTGAAATTAAACGATCTAATATATTTACCGAAATTAAACAATCTAATATAAATCTAACTAGACTTATATCTAAACTAAAATACTAATAAAATCAGTAAACAAAGAAATGACTAACTGACCTGGAAACGCTCCTAATTCGTCCTGTGTATGAAGACTTTGAAGCTGGTCAGCGGAAGTAAACTCGCACCAGTTAGTCCATAAGCTTCTCATAAACAATAGGCTGCGCTTCTCTTTGAGTTGTTTACAGGACAAACAAGACATAAAAAATCATAACAATTTTATGATTTATAAATCTCTGCAATAAGGGAAACCTGTTATGCAAAAACGTATATTTTATAATTCAACTAATGAAGAAGATAAATCTGTCGTTCACAAACTGAATTAAGCAATTGCTATGTTCTTTAAATACTAGGAAGAAACCAGATATGGATAACAATGATTAAATTATATCATTTGCACATGATTAAGATAGCTAAAGTAGTCATTAACCAGATACAAACTGATATACACAACATGAAACAAAGTATTGATATAATGAGAAGCTAAAGCTGTAACAAAACACCAAATTCTTCCTCAGTCTGTATTAAAACTCCATATCCTTGTTCTCCCACTAATGAGGATGATCATTATTACAAAAATGATAGGTCTTTATAAGTCTCTCCACAGGGTAAAACCTCCCCGTGGATAATATCAAACTGTTTTACATAATCTGGGAGATATCCCAAAATCAACTAAACTAGGAAACTAAAATGCAAGTGAAATCTTTGAAATATCCCCTAACTACTCATCATATCCATTGCAATTTCGAATTGATCTGCAATAGACCAAACATATCAAGTTAGAAAGATATTTCATTAGAAAAACAATAAAAATTTGTTTCTACAGACTTAGCTACAGAATCATCTGATTTTGTAGCTAGTCTAAAATAACATACAGGATTAGATAGGAATCAAATTGAATCTTTTTTTAAAAGAATCAAATCCAATTTTCTTTCAATAAATATTAAAAACGAATCACTAATGATTCAAATGATTTTTCCATTCAATATAAAACATAATCAAAAGTGATTTAATCGAAACAGGGGTGAGAATACTCTGTTTCATTTTACCATAAAAGCGGGTCAAATAGTAACAAGACTGTTTCATATCAAATCAAATCCATAATAGATCATATCATATGTGATACGATCACAACCAATTTCCACTCGTAATAGATATAATGAAATAGCAAAAGATTTATATCGTTCGATCGAATGCATAGATGGAAAAATTGTTTTTATTATGTGTAAACGAAATCATTCATAACAGCATTGAAGTTCAGAAACATAGGTGTAGGAAGCTTATAGGGCAATGGAAAAAATTAAATTGGCTGCCAACAATGGCGACACATTGGTAGAAGCAGTTATCTCTGTCAAAAGAAATAAATTCAAATTAGAACAACAAAGAAAATTTCAACTCAAAAACAACAACCAGAAAATTGTACAAACATCATCATTTACCATCTTTTCCAGCGATGTTTTAAAAGATGAAAACTAATAACAGTCTTAAGATCAGCAAGTCACAATATTAATGATAAAATCTTCAATATTGTTGGCATGGCCACTGCTGCCAGCAGGCGTCCATAGCCTCGACAGGGTTTCCATTTAACCCACTCTGACATCTGTATCCTGTCAAGAAGTTCTAGATCAGAATAAAGGACATTAAAGAGGTTTCTTATAAACTTTTTACAGATTTTCATGTACCCGACATTGCTTCGCTGCAAGTAGGCATGTTCAGTACCCCAAAGAAGTTGTCTTGGTTCCATGCTTGCATTTACCCGCTGCCAGCGGACCTGTTCAGTATCCCGGGGGGTTTACAAGCACTTCCCACAGCTCTTATTAATATTTTTATTTTGTTTTCTTTTTGTAGATATATGGCTGAGCGGGGTGACACTGATAATCTTGATTTTTAACATATTTTTTTTTAGACCTCATCGAAATTTTTTAACACCGTCCTTTATTCAGTTCCAGAAATGTTTTATTTACAAAAACAGCTTCCTACGATAGGGAGACATCTTTTGAGTCTTTCCTTTACAGAAAAGGGACAGCGTAAAAAGATAATAGATGATCATGACAAACTTTGCTCAGAGATTGAAATCAGTAAACTTCTTTCAAACAACAAAATTTTCCAACATAGATATCAATTTCAGAAATATATCACTGATGTTTGTACAAACTTTCAGAAGTTATTTCAACGAAGAAATTTTTCTATGGTCTTTGTCTAAATGGCTCAGTGCACAGATATGCATATTTTACAAAAAACACAAAAAACTGATCAATTCAAATCAAAACCAAAAAGAAAGCAAACGAAAATACAAACAAAAATGAAATATTTACATAAGATACAGGGGTAATTATCAAGCAAAGTATCTTTTCAGGTCTTGACCATTCACCGGATAGGTGTCAAGCTGCCCTTCAAGATTCTGTAATCGAAAGGAACTAGGACCCAACTTTTCAGCAATTAAAAATGGCCCAAGCCATAAGTTTTGAAACTTGGTGTGCTCACCCTTTCCTTCGTGTGGTTTGTGCCACTTCAAGACGAGATCGCCTACTTCAAAATTCTTATCAGAAGCAGAATTAGAATCGAACTAGCTTTTAATCAATTGTTGATGTTGGTCTAACTTACGCTTAGCTCGAGTTCTTTCTTCTTCTAACTTCATCAAAGTGTTAATGCGGCTTTCTAAAGCAGGACAATCTTCTTCTTGGACTTTTTGTGACAATTGAAGTGAAGGAAGAAGAATGTGAGGTGGTAGAATGAATTCTCTGCCATAAACGAGGAAATAAGGGGAGTTACCTATAGCAGCTTTGGGTGTTACCCTATCAGCCCACAGTGCATTTAATAGTGCATTTAATAGTGCATTGTGCCAGTTCTTGTGATTTTCAGCCATGGTTCTCTTGATGATTTTGATCAAGTTTTTGTTTGTCGATTCTGCTAAGTCGTTGCCCTGGGGGTAGTAACTAGCAGAATACTTAATCTTTATTCCTTTCTCCAAAGAAAACTCACTCATTTCTAGAGAGGAAAAGTATGAAGCGTTATCAAAGACTAGGCAATCAAGGATACCAAAACAAGTGATGATATTTGAGTTTAGAAAAGTGATCACCTGATTTGTGTTAACAGTTCTTAGCGCGGCGGCTTCAGACCATCGAGTAAAGTAATTAGTGGTTGTCACAATATACTTGTACTGTTGTGAGGATGGAGGGTTAATAGGACCTATGATATCAAGGCCCCATTGCTGGAAAGGAGAATCGATTGAAACGGGTTGCAAGGGGAAGGCTGGTTTTTGTAGCTACCCTGATGCTTTCTGACAGATGATACATTTGCGACACAAAGCATGGGCGTCCCTAAAAAGAGTGGGCCAGTAGTAACCGGCTCTTAAAACCTTATGAGCACTGGTATCGCCACCGAAGTGACCACCAGCTTCTCCTTCATGCAACTCAAGCAAGACTTTTTCTGCTTCGTCCTTTTCGAGGCAGCACATCAGTACGCCGTCGAAATTTTGACGAAACAGTATATCGTTAACTAGATGAAAGGAGGTAGACTTTAGTCTCAATGCTCTTCTCTTGGCAGGATCAAGTTGACGGGGTGCTAATCCATGTTCAAGACAAAATCTAATATCTTCATACCAAGGACTTACGAGGTTTTGTGTGCAACAGATCAAAGTTTGATCTCGTTGTTCTAGATTTGACGTATCACTATCTTCTCGTTGTCCTATTTCTGAATCAACAACCAACTTACACAATCCTTGGCGTCTCACGATCTATGCTGGGGTGATCTCTAAGTCATATTCCTGTAAGGAGGTGACCCAGTTGGCTCTTTTCTCTCCTAACTCCTTTTGTAATAACAAGTTCCTTACGGCAGGGTGAGGGACAATGACCTTCGTCCTTGACCTCAAAAGATAGGACTAGAAATGCTTAACTGCTTTGAAAATAGCATAGGCTTGCCAATCGACCGCTGGGTAGTTAAGTTCAACACCTTTGAAAGCAGATCTCATAAAGGCGATGGGTACTTCGTTGTTCTCGGAATTCTTCTGAGTTAGGACTGTGGCATAGGAACGATTAGAGGCAAAAGTATAGAGTGTAAAGTCTTGAGAGAAATCAGGGCTCATGAGAGACGGAGCGTCTATTATGTCCTTCTTTATGTCATTAAAAGCTTGGTTTTCTTTGGGTCCCCAGTGATATTGGGTGTCTTTCTTAATCAAATTCTAGAGAGGCCTGACCATTTCGGAGAAACTGGGGACAAATCTTCTCACGAAATTAATCTAGCCTAGGAAAGACTGCATGGATTTCTTAGATGTAGGTGGAGGAAGTTTAGCGATGATTTGAGTCCCCTTGGGGTCAATAATCATCCCATCACTAGACACAATGAATCCTAGTAATTTACCCTGTTCTACTGCAAAAATGGACTTCTTGGGGTTCAAGGAGATGCTGTATTTACGACATCGTAGCAGAACAGCTCGTAAGTGAGTTAGATGATCGTATTTGTTTTTAGAATAAATGGTCACATCATCTAAGTAGACTACTACATAGTGATTGATTAAGCCTTGAAAAGCAATGTCCATTGCTCTTTGAAAGGTAGCACCGGCATTAATCAATCCAAAGGGCATTTTGAGATAGGCGTAAGTGCCCCATGGAGTACGGAAGGTAGTTTTTAGTTGCTCTGGTGGAGACATCAAGACTTGGTTGTATCCAGAGAAACCATCTAGTAAGGATAGCCTCTCGGAACCAGATACTTGTTGAAGAATCTGTTCCATGGGAGGGACAGGATAATTATCTTTGTCAGACACTTGGATGAGGTTTCAAAAATCGACACAAAGTTGAATTTCCCCATTTTTCTTCCGAATTGGGACGAGGTTGGATACCCATTGAGTGTGTCTAACAGGAAAAAATATTTTAGCACTTAGGAGTTTATTCAATTCTTTTTGAACAGTCGGTTCTAGTTTAGGATGAATTTTCCTCAACTTCTGTTGGAAGGGTAAGGTTTGGGGTTTCATCGGGATGACATGTTGTATAATATTAGGATCAAATGTTTTAAGATCATCGTAAGTCCATGCAAAGACATCCTTGAATTATTTAAATAATTTAACAAAAGAAGCTTTTTCTTGTCTAGAACATCCCAAGCCTAAGTTGATACACTGAGGATTTTCACTAGTCCCTAAATTGACTTTTTCATAAGATAATGAGGAACTATTGGTTTTGCAATTGACCATCTTTTTAAATTTATCTTCAAAATAATAAAACTTTTCTAGTCTAACAACAGATTTGGGTATGAAATTTACCATGCCCGATAGAGCTTCAGGATATTTCGGATTAGGTATTACCGTAAAGTCGTGCAAATTGTCGTCGTGCGTTCATTCATCTATCACTATGACTTGAAAGGTTTCTTCCATATGCAGAAAGTTAATGATCTGCTGATCATCGTCAAATACTCTCTAGTTTGTGATATTGTCTGGAACAGATGGTCGAAACACTAGCTCCACGGAGAATGCGTTTGGGGATAGGCCTTCTACAGGAACAAGTTTAGAGGCAACATTAGCTAGCATATCTGCTTCAGCATTATTTAATCTAGGAATGGAATTTATATTAAAAGCAGAAAATTTGTTCATTAAACTCCATACCTCAGACTGGTAACTTTTGGGATGCGGGGAAAGACAGTGTATAGAGTCTCTTACCTGTCTAACCACTATTTCAGAGTCGCCAAATACAACCATATTTTGAATGTTCATGTCCAAGTATTTTCTGAGACCTTGCAGTAAAGCCTCATATTCTGCAGTATTGTTAGTACATTCAAATTCTAGTCTACAAGCCAATAATGTCTTGTTACCTTCCGGATCGATAATGATGCAGCCTGCACCAGCTTCTTCTTTAGACTTTGAACCGTCGAAATATAAAGACCAAATTTGATTTCCATCGGGCTCATGGGACTGTTGCATAGAATTTGTTGGTTGCATATATGCTATGATCTTGGACTGTTGTTCTGGGTTGTTGATAGGTGAAACTTCAGCCATGAAATTTCTGAAGTAGGCGTCCATCCCTTGGACTTCAGGTGAATCAGTAGGAGGTGTGTATGGTTCATTTGGGTCGTTCAAATTCGTGACCGTGAACTTAAGGTAACGTTCACGATTCACTCTGATCTTGTTGGGCTTACCGTTTTCTGGAATCCATAAATGAGACCAGTCTGTCGCGAAGTAACCATGTAGCTGCTCCGACTAGTCCCTGCTAAAAAATAGACCATACACTTCTAGAATATCCACCACAATTATATCAATAACCTGATGAAACTTTGGGTTAGACAACAATCTAATCAATACATTTTTTAGCTCGCCTATAACTTTTACATCTGTTTGATCAAGTTGTATGATTTTCAAAGAAGATGGTTCCACTTCAGCGTTAATCTTTTGGTAGACAGACCAAGGCATTACATTTGATGATGCCCCTGAGTCAACCATACAATTATGCACATTCTTGTTGAAGATTTCAAAAGTTAAAAGAAAAGGAGGTACATTCTTGCGAGTACTTAGAGTAGTAGCTTGTGGTTTCTTACTCGCAGTTTCTAATGCTACTTTATCTACATTATTTACATTATTATTTACATTATTTACAGGGGCTATAGGAAGGCTTCCTTTATCTTGAGGATCAGGATTGTTTTTAGTGGAAGTCTTTTGCGGAACTTTTCTTTGCACAACCTTGTTACCATTTGAGTTACCATTCTTGCCATTTTCTGAAATATTTTGCAACATCTTCTGTAACAAAAACGGAAATTTCAACAACTCATAAATAGAAATGTTAGCCCTTAATTTTTTAAGATCTTCAACTACATCATAATCTAGTTTAGGGAAGACATTACTCGGTTTAATTTCTGCTGATTTAGATGGCTTTGGAGATGAAGTTGTAGTGTTCTCGGCAGGAGGTTTATTTTCTGTCTTAATCCTAGTGTTGTAAGGGTGAACAGTCTCGAAGTTAGCTTGAAAGATGCTATCCGAGAAGTGTCCAAAGATGTTTGGAGAAGACTCTTCTTATTGAACTATTTCCTTCTCTACTTCCTCCTGAGGGATTTTAGGAGGCATCAAGTTATCTTGGGCTTCTAGAATTGTCT